>JAXCLQ010000054.1:37379-62670 GCA_035584115.1 Cedrela odorata
ATATATATATATATTTATATATATATTTTTGAAGAAATGATAGAACCATCCATGTTCATATATGAAACATTATAATGTGTGTTCACATGAGCCCATTTGTATTTGTAGGGTGAATCACTGCATATGTATGATTTGATAAAGAACAAAAAGTTGCGTGAGTGATTCGCTGTCATGCTTCCTGACTTCCTCGTGACAACACGACTCAATGAGAATGTTTTGTTTTTGGACATCATTCATTAATACTAAGCCACGCGTAGATTGGCACATGGCTGTGGACCTTTTTTAAAGACAAAAGGAAAACCTAATACTTGCAAAATTATCACAATTTTCTATAGTTTTTATACAATTAAATTAATAATATATTTAATTTTTTGAAAATGAAGTGATAACTTTAACAAATATGGAGTCATTTTCATCTCTTGGTGGAGCAAGCAACAATGAGAATGATCTATTCTTTCGTGATGTTACGATTGAGTGTTCAAATTGATTCAAAATCTTGTTTTGATTTTGTGTACTAAACAACAATTTCTATAAATAAAAAATAAAAAATTTGATGAAATATTGATTTATTTGACCATATGATTATAAATTTATAGATTTTATAATTTCCAAAGTAAATGATTCATTCCATGGCTTTCTTCTTCTTTCCGACATCTCCACCTGAAACAAAAACCCACTTGCCACGTGTTCAGTCTTTATTCCTCGTTTAAATAATATCTTTCCTTGTATTGTATCCAACGAATATTATTGTTCAGAGTTCATCATTAATCTCCTCTTTATGTAACAAACACAATTCTATCTTTCTGTCTTCAACGATGTCGTCTGGCACCGGGATTTCGGTCAAGTTAACGACAAGAACTCTCAGTGAGATATCGGAAGTTGAAACGATAAGAATCAGTGTCGATCTTGTTTCGGCAACTAGAAAAAATATCGGCTTTTTGAGGACTGTGAACGTGTCTCAGTGGCTACACAAGAAACCAACACTTGTTGAAGCCATTAGAAGGTGAAATTTAAGTTTGGTTTCTTCTGAAAATGGAAGATGATCGGAGGTTTGTCAATGTTGGGTAGAAAACATGATTTTTTTTTTTGTTTTTTTGCAGGTATGATGAGCTGTGGATGCCGTTAATTTCTGATCTGACAGCGGGAACAACGCCACCTATGGTTCTTCCGCCTGTTGATGTTGAATGGGTCTGGTTTTGTCACACTTTGAATCCGGTAAGCTAGCTAGTTAGATAGACTGGCTACTTTTGTTAACTTTCTTTTGGTTGAGGGGAAAGTGATGGGAAAATAAGATAAAGGATTTAACTTTCTGGTTATAGTTGACAACTATTAACCGTTTAGCGTTTTTTTTTTTTGTTAATTAGAGCAATTTAACACCCTTCGCTTCCATTTTTCTCAGCAACCAAACACAATCTTCAACTATTTCAGTGAGATTATATTGTTCAATGTAAAAGTTGACAACTTATATATAACAGGTCAGTTACAGTCAATACTGTGTTTCAAGGTTCTCAAAACTCATAGGAAAGCCAGCAATTTTCGATGAAGAAAATGAGGAGTATGCCTTAACGAGATGCAAAGAAAAATGGGTTCTTAGGTACCCATCTGAGTCTTTTGAGAATGACGTGGATTCAGATTCTCTAGATCAAGTTTATGTTACAAATGAAGATATATTGAATGAAGTGAAAAAGCAGAGATTTTTATACACTAAATTTTCAGAGCCATACATGTCTGAGCTTGTGTATTTGATAGCAGCCAGACAACGATACAAAGGATTTTTGTTCATGTTGCAGAAATGCTCAGATGGGTGTTCGCTTTTTGTGCCTGCTTCTGATATTCAACTAATGTGGCTGACTCATGTGGTCGGTTCTTCACCTTTCTCAATCTTGCATTTTTTTTAAGTTTGATTTGTCTTCTCCATTTTGATTTTGGTGTTTGTTCCTTTTCTAATGGCTAAATTCTCTGTTTATTTTCATTGTATACTGCATATTATCCTTTCAGATGGTTCTCTTTGTCTTATTTTCATTCTCTTTCAATAACTTGGCTTTATGCTTGCTTTATTTTTCTTAAATCTCCAAACAAATATAAATTATTCTTCTTAAACTGTAAATAAAGAAGAAATGTAGGTGTTGCCTAACTCACTAACCTACCTTTCTCACTTTCCTCTCCCACCTACCTATCTCTATTAACTCTTCGTCAAGTAAGCCTTTTAGGCTATATAGTTGTTGGGAAATTAATGTCAACTTCTTTAAGGATTAGATAAGTGAGGAAGCAAAAATAATAGCGAAAATAAAACAAACACAAATTTGATAACGGAGTTCGGCCAACTCTGTGTCTCTGAATTTGTTGCAGATCGCTTTACTAAAAGAAGAAAATTACACAAGTGATTGTTAATACTTACAACTCACAACCCACATCCCAATTATACGTAAAAATTTTTCACCTTTGAAAAATTCTCTTACAAGTTCTTCGCTTAAACTTGTTTCTCAAGCTCTCTCAAAACTTATTTCACTTAAAACTCACTTGTTTTTGGGATGATTTTACAAATGAGAGGGAGAGAGGTTTATATAACCTCTAAAAGGCTTGGTTGGTGAATGAGTTAATGGAGAGATAGGTGGGAGAGGTAAGTGAGAGAAGTAGGTGGGAGAAGAAAGTGGGAGAAGTAGGTGAGGGAGTTAGGCACCACCTACATTTCTTTTTTTTTTACAATCTCCCACTTGAAGATTGATTTCAATTTGTCTTCACACATCGATCTATGCAACAGATTTTTCCAGTCTTGTTACTCTTGTAGGCTAACTGAAGTTGAGCACAACTTCAGTTTGTCCATAGCCACCGTCTTTGTCAACATATCCGCTAGATTCCTGCTTTCTTGGATCTTCTCCAGTAATAACACCTCATCTTTTAATAAAGATCTGATGAAGTGATAACGAAGTCCAATATGCTTGGTTCTGGAATGAAATGCTGAATTCTTCGCCAAGTGTATCGCACTCTGACTATCACTGTACAGAACATTCTTCTCTTGTTTGAATCCTAACTCAGTTAACAAACCTTGAATCCATATCATTTCTTTACTGGCTTTTGTAACTGCGACATTCAACTAACAGCTGTACTTCCAATAGTGAATATATAATCGGTGGTGCTTTTTCGGTGATCGACTTCACCTCCAAATTGCATCTACATAGCCTTGTACTTTTAACTCACCCTTACCAAAGTACAAACACTTCTCTGTGGTGCCTTGTAGATACCTCAAAATCCATTTTACTGCTTCCCAATGAGCTTTTCTTGGATTTGACATAAACCTGCTAATAACTCATGTTGCATGGCCAATGTCTGAACTCGTACATACCATCGCGTACATCAAACTCCCAATGGTTGAGGCATAAGGAACCTTAGCCATGAAATCTTTCTCTTCCTTCGTCTGAGGTGACTGATCCTTGGATAAGTGAAAGTGATTTACCAAGGGTGTGCTGACTAGCTTGGCGTCGCCCATGTTGAATCTTTACAAAACACGATTGATGTACTCTGCCTGAGATAACTGCAATATCCCTTTATGCTTATCTCTTGTGATTTGCATTCCAAGAATCTTCTTTGCTAGACCCAAGTTCTTCATGTCAAACACTTTTGATAATTGCTGCTTCAATCTTCTGATATCATCCATATCTGAACCTGTTACTAACATATCATCGACATAAAGTAACAAAATGATATAGCTGGACTTATATCTTTTGAAGTAGCAACAGTGGTCAGCGTTGTTCTTCTAGAAACCTTCCTTGTGCATGAAGCCATCAAACTTTTTGTACCAATGTCTTGGGGCTTGTTTCAGGCCATACAAATTCTTTTTAAGTCTGCACACCATGTTCTCCTTTCCTCTTTCTGAGAAACCTTTCGGCTGGAACATGTAAATCTCCTCATCTAAGTCTCCGTGAAGAAATGCGGTCTTCACGTCTATCTGTTCAAGATAAAGATCTTTAATGGCAACAATACTCAACACTGACCTAATAGTATTGAGCTTCACAACGGGAGCAAAAATGTCGGTGTAGTCAACTCCTTCCTTCTGCTAGAATCCTTTGACAACTAGTCAAGCTTTGTATCTCTTTGAACCATTTTGCTCCTCTTTTATCCGGTACACCCATTTGTTGTGAAGTGCCTTCTTCCCCATGGGTAACTCAGCTAGTTCCCATGTCTGGTTGGAGATCAGAGACATCATTTCGTTTTTCATGGCAAGCTCCCACTTGCTAGCATCTCTAGTCTGACAAGCTTCATCATAGCATTTAGGCTCCCTTCCATCAGTTAACAACAAATAGTTCATGTATCTCTTGTTAGACATATGAGGCCGAGAAGACCTTCTCAATACAGGAGTTGGAAGTTGCTTTGTGTCGGACTGTTGCGCACTGCTTTGTCCAACAAGTTCCTCTAGTTGAGGACTTGTTACAATTGGCTCTGTCACAGGACTATCTAGGACATTATCTACATTTGCAAACAATGGCCCACTCTGCTCTGAGTTGCTGCGTCAATTTTATGCATGTCTTTATACATCACTCAATCGTTGAAAATCACATCTCTACTGCGGATCACTTTCTTGTTTTCGTTATCCCAAATGCGGTAGCCAAACTCATCCTTTCTATAGCCGATGAAGGTGCATTTCTTATATTTTGGATCAAGTTTATTTTTGCCTTGATCACTAATATGCACATATGCTACAAAACTGAAAACTTTTAGATGTAATAGTTTTACCTCTTTTTCGCTCCATACCTTTTCTAATATTCTATGCTCTAATGGAATTGATGGGTCTCGGTTGATCAAATAAGCTGCAGTGTTGACTGCTTCTGCCCAGAACTACTTCGGTAGACTTGACTATATTCGAATGCTTTTGGCTCTTTCTATCAACGTTTGATTCATACACTCAATTACACCATTGTGTTGAGGCGTACCCGACACGGTTCTCTCCATTCTGACCCCGTGCTCATAGCAGAACTTCTTGAATCTGGTGTCTACATATTCACCACCATTGTCGATTCTGAGCCATTTAATCTTTAGACCTATTTCATTTTCAACCATAGCTTTCCATCTCCTAAAAGCCTCAAACACTTTTGACTTATGCTTTAGAAAGTAAACCCCATACCTTCTGAGAGTGATCATTGATGAAAGTCATGAAGTAGTGTTTCCCACTAATGGATGAAATGGTCATTGGTCCTCAAACATTAGAGTGGACGAGCTCTAACTTTTCTTTCTTTGGGGTTCTGCCACTTGTCTGAAAGCTAACCCTTTTATGCTTTCAAAGTATGCAATCTTCGCACATGTCTATCTCTACTGATTGTAGACCTAAAAGTTTCCCCTTCGATTGCATGACTTCATCCCTTTTTCACTCATGTGGTCTAATCTCTAGTGCCATAGATTGAGATTTTCATTTCCTGCTGCAATTGAAATCAAATAGCGTGCCCTTGCTGTCACGTAAAGAATACCACTCTTTTTTCTACGAGCAACTGTCATTGCGCCCTTTGAAATCTTCCAATCATCACCATGGAAGATCGTAGTATAGCCTTCACTGGCCAACTGTCCTATTGAAATTAAGTTCTTTTTTAGGTTGGGAATATGCCTGACATCCTTCAACTTCTACTCAGATCCGTTCAACTTAATCTTTACTACACCTTCACCAATAATAGCGAAAGGTTGATCATCACCAAGATATACATTTCCAAGGTTTCTAGGGACATACTCTTCGAAGAAATCTTTCTGCAAAGTAGCATGGAATGATGCTCCAGAGTCTTAACACCCAAGACTCCTCTTTGTTTTCTAAAGAGCATATCAACGCATCATCCCCTCCTGAGGTGGAAGTAACATTTGCCTCTGCCTTTGCCTCCTGGTCCTTCGGTGCACTTTTGCACTGATTTTTATAATGCCCAGTCTTCTCGCAGTTCCAACACTTGATAGTCTTCGAGCTATGGGAATTATTGGGATTCCTGCATTTGGACCTCCTGTCCTTACCTCGGTAGTTTGATCTATCGCTTCCATTTCCTCTGGTTGAATTTCCTCCTCTTGACTCTGTTTGCAAAACTAAAGAGGTTAACGATTCACTAGACTCTCTCTGTCGGATCTCTTCATTGAGAACCAGATCACGAACATTGTTAAATTTCAACTTATTGCTTCCCAACGAGCTACTCACAGCCGTGACAGTAGCGTTCCAACTTTCTGGTAGAGAAGACAAAAGTATCAATGCTTGTACTTCTTCATCAAATTCAATCCTAATTGAACTCAACTGGGTTGTGACTGTATTGAGTTCATTGAGATATTGAGCTACCGATGTGCCTTCCGTCATCCGTAAATTGAATAATCGCCTCATCAAGTGCACTTTGTTAGAGGTCGATGGCTTTTCATACATACTGGAGAAAGCCGCCATAAGACCCGTTGTGGTCTTTTCCTTTGCTAAGTTGAAAGCTAACATTGCGGGATAACGTCAATCGAATAAATCTGAGGGCTTGTCTATTAAGAATAGTCCACTCTTCATCATTCATACCCTCTTGGCTTATTTTCTGAGAGAGGTTGATAAAGCTTTTTCTAGTACAGATAATCTTTGATCTGCATTTTTCAAAAGCCAAAGTCTGCATCATCAAACTTTTCAATTTTCACATTCCCTTCGTCTGCAGCCATCACTCCCAGTTAAATTTGACTTCCTCTGGATCGATTCTGACTATTTTTATGAACCACCGTGTATTAGAACACAAAAGAAGAAATGTAGGTGGTGCCTAACTCCCTCACCTACCTCTCCCACTTTTCTCTCCCACCTACCTCTCCCACTTACCTCTCTCATCTACTTCTCTCCACTAACTCCTTCACTAACTATGCCTTTTAGAGGGTATATAAACCCCCCTCCCTCTCATTTGAAAAACATCCCAAAAATAAATAAGTTTTAAGTGAAGTGAGTTTTGAGAGAGCTTGAGAAACAAACTTGAATGAAGAACTTGTAAGAGAATTTTTCAAAGGTGAAAAATTCTTGGGTGTAATTGGGATGTGGGTTATGAATTGTAAGTATTAGCAAACATTTGTATAATTTTATTCTTTCAGTAAAGCGATCTGCAACATATCCGAAGACATAGGCAGAATTGGCTGAACTCCGTTATCAAATTTGTGTTTATTTTATTTTCGCTGTTATTTTTGTATCCTCACTGATTTGATCTCTTAGGGAAGTCGGCGTTAATTTCTCCAACATAAACCACGTTTTACATTTACAAAGATTTGCTAAATTTTGATGCTGATATATCTTTTTGCTAACAATAATGAACCAAAAAAAGATTAGCTTTGTTACTAGAAATTATAAAGTGCGGACGTCCACCCTTTAGAAAATGCTGATTTGGTGCAAATCAATGTTGTTTTGAGTTATACAGCTTTGTTTTGCACCAAATTAGAATTTTAAATATGTGAAAGTCTGCAGGAAAGAAGGACTAGCTTTGTTAATATCTATGATCTTTAAATATTAATGACTTTTCTCTTCCACATTTGGTTTATGACTTTCCAATGAATCAACCAGAGCTACCCCACAGTTTACGCAGAGGACTTGAAGGATATGTGGGATGATATGGGGAAGGTGGTAGGTGTGTGGGGAAATGTGAAGGCAAAAGAGGTAGAAGACACCAAAAATTTGTGGGAAAGAACTTTTGATCAACCATATGAGAAAGCTGGAGGTGGGTTAGCCTTGGAATTGGATGGGGTTGCCGCTGTCACACCACCTGTTTACTGGAATGTCTCGGATACAGATGTCAACAGAAAATACAAGTCCATGTTGCCCAGGTTCCTTCTTGAGGTTAGTTCAGTATTCTTTTCACTTATTTAATTATATTTGTATAAAGGTTTTTTGTATTATAGAATGATTTGTTGGGGCCACAGCTTTATAAACTTTGGTTTTATCCATAGAACAATTCTAAAACCTGTTCATGGCACTTGAAAGCATGTTTAGGTTACAATTAAATAAGCACTACTTTCATTGTGGCCAGAGCTTTTATCACATTTTGTCTTGTTATCCTGTTCTCTTTTGTGACTCTTGATTAATTTGTATTATTAAGAGCCAATAATCTTTTATTAATCGGCACAAATGTTAGGTTATGGAAAACGACTGCATTCTTTGCATAGTTTTATAGCAAGTGACTGGAATTCTAAAGGGCCAATTACAGATGAATTGAATTTAGCCAACTCTTATTAGCTACTATCATGGTTATTTTGATCCATTCTTTTTCTTTAAAAATGAAGTTTTAGGTAATGCTTCTTTGGATCATGACTGCTGTAATCTTCTGGTCCAAACTCTAGAAGTTTAACCTTATGATATTAGGAAATATTAAAAGAAAGAGGGAAGTCTTTGGATTTGATGACTTCTTCCATTGGATTCTTGCCATAAAAATTATCATGAATATTTCTGACCTGTTTTTATGAGCAAAAAAACAAACTTGATTGCGTTATTAATGGACAAACTGCAAAAGAAAAAACCATTCCACCAGAGATTCTGATGAATCTCAGCACTAATAGAGTTTGAAAAATTACATTTGAACTCCAGAAAGCTAGTTAGTTTTATGTAATGTTTTCTTTAATGCTTCCGTACTGCAATGTTATCAAATTTCACACAAACTGCTCAAAGAAATTAGGCCTTACTGGGGCTCTAAATGGTTGACGAGAACATTGATTTTGGTTTTTCATGGCAGGTCTGTATGTTTCTGAAGCTCAAATCTGGGACGAAGGCTATGCAACATGATACAAAATGTGATTTCCTGCGTCTTCGAATGATAAGATGTCACAGGGAGCTCAAACTCGATAAACCCATATCCAACTTCTCCCACAATTCATGGCAAAAAGCTTGGCATCTCTACTGCGAGTTTGGAACCGGAGGTTTAATTCTTGAGCTTCGTCGTCATGGTGGCACCTGCTTCAAGGGAAGTACAGCGCAAGGCACAATAGAATTTCGTTGGAATAGTTTACTAAGAGCAACCTTGCTTACAATGGAAAGAGAAATTGAACAATTCAGGGTTGTTACTTCCATGACGCCTCCAGTTCAAGCTCCGTACTTGCTGAAATGTGTGCCTGACAGAGTCACAGATGATTCTGGAGCCATGATATCAGATGTGATTCTGAAGTTAAATAGGTATCGGCCTCAAGAAGGTCGGTGGTTGTCTCGTACTGTTCTTGATCATGCAGGAAGAGAATGTTTTGTTGTTCGAATAAGGTAAACTTGCCCTATACTTAATCTCTTGTAATCCCTGAAAAGGATAATTTTGATTAGTTTGAATGTGTGAACTGCAACAATTTCAGAGTGGGAGGAGGGTTTTGGAGAAGAGGTGGAGAAACTCCTTCGGCTGTGAAATGGGAGGACAGGATTATCGAGATACGTGAAGGCTCTTGGTCTTATGTTGCAGGTTCCATTGGTAGAGCTCCTGGTATGTTGTTTAAAAATTATGCTGTTACTGAATATAACACCAGATTCTGAAACCAGTTTCAAAATTATGTTGTTA
Source organism: Cedrela odorata (assembly GCA_035584115.1). Taxonomy (NCBI): domain Eukaryota; kingdom Viridiplantae; phylum Streptophyta; class Magnoliopsida; order Sapindales; family Meliaceae; genus Cedrela; species Cedrela odorata. The sequence continues at coordinate 46,868 of JAXCLQ010000054.1, forward strand.
CTTATGATAAGTTGATAAAATTCTCCAGATTCTGAAGGGTTTCATTTAAACTGTTTGGTTTCTAAGAAAATCTAGGAAAGGAATAGGTCTAAATATTCTTCATCCTGTATTATGTGGCTATTTTGGCTTGAAGATTATGAGCATTTTTCCTCGGGCCAAATTTTATTCTCTTCATTGCGAAAGCATAGTTGTGGTTCATCTGATGATGAGAAATGCAAGACAACACTACCAAAGGTTTTCTACAGGAGTATCCAGTAATGAGTAATATACAATTTCTATGAGGGAAGATTTTTTATTTAAACAAATTGCATTTGGGTGTCTATAGTTTTACCCCGTCCGCGGAATCAACATTTAAGCATTTTTGTTGTTGTTGATGTTGCCATCTAGTACAGAGAAAGTGGTAGGAACTGCAACGCCTAAAGAACCTACGGCAGAGTGTCAAGCTGCATGGCAATTCTCTACAGGAGATGAATTGATGATTAGTTGGGAGTCATCATCATTATCATCAGGCTTGAAATTTACTGTGAGAAATCAAACAGCTCCCGATTCATCGGTAATGTGGAGATTCTTAATACCTCTGAGAAATGAATATTTTGATGCAACAATGAATTTAACTGGTAAAACATTGTTTATCTGCAGCTGATACTATTGAGAGGGCAGAAAATGCAGTATCGAGAGAGGAAAATCAGTCTAGAAAGTAAAGACCAAGGAAAGCAAAACAAAGAAGAACGCAAAGAAGATAACGAGGTAGAACAGGAAGAGGAAGAAGATGAGGGTTTTGTGACACTCATCCGGTTCACAGAGGAGAACCCAACAGGAAAAGTGATAGCTCTATTGAATTGGAAGCTATTGGTAATAGAAGTATTGCCTGAAGAAGATGCAGTTTTGGTACTTCTTTTATGCATCTCTATACTTAGAAGTGTATCTGAAATGAGGAAGGAAGATGTGGGAAGTTTGTTGATCAGAACAAGATTGAAGGAAACGAAACTTGGTCGTCGAGATTGGGGTTCCGTTATACTAAGTCCTTCTTCTTTATCTTCCTCATCCGTTACTTCGCCATATATTCAACCTTGGTACTGGAATCCTAAAACAATAATGGCTGGAGGAACAAACAACATTGCTAACCAACCAGCTTTAAACTATTCGCAGGCAGAAGGCGGTGACAAGTTGTACAAAAGAGGAATTATTACATGAATGTAGATTGTTTCTGATATCAGTATTTTCATACAGTAAATGGCAAAATCTATACGCAAGTTGCAGATTATCTAAAATGCTTTCTAATGTCAGGAAGCATATGCTGCTGCCAAATTGATGGGAAGATGCTAGTGGGACTGAATTTAAAGATTGCCCAGTTGCCAAATAATTGAGAGAGGAAAACTAATATTTGCTGTGGGAAGCTGGAAAGCACTACTACTAGTACATGGATAGAGCATAACTTAAGCCAAACCAAAATCATTTGATCAAATTTTATATGTTGATACTGGAAATTCTACTAATCTAGAAGTAGAATATCAATATTTACTGTTATTAACTATGTTTATATTATTTTTCTTCCCAAGGGGACTTGATTCTTCTTTCAAGATTGGTGTGTAAGAATCTTTAATTTTTTTTTTTTTTGGTTTTACAGTAAGAAGTCTTAACAAGTTGGACTATCCACTTTAATATAATCATGCTTTAAATTATTTATTGGAATAATGACATCTGAATCCGGGTGTTATTACTCCTATTCATTATGTTAATGACTACGAGAGTAAGAAGACTTTTGTATGGTAATACAAAGAGAAATTAGATACATTAAATTCATTTATTATTACTATTCATGGCATGCTTTGATTGACGATTGATGATTGATCTTAAGTCATCTACACCTTCTTAAATACTGTCATTATTTGTCCTGAATTTTAATTCAATTGACTAAATTGCCTTAAGAGTCTTATTTTAGAGCTAGTAATATGAAAGGGTAATTCAATTATTTTAACAGAAACTAGGGATAAATTTGATATAAATGGAAAAACTTATACCTTAAATTAATAAATTATAAAAATACAGGGAGCCGGATGTTACAATCCTTTTCAAAATCCAATAGATAGATAGGTACGGTCACGCTTGTAGGTCCCATAAATACCGTACAACTTCCTGGAAATTGTGGTACGTACATCATCATCAGCATCTGTTTGTACTTTTAGTACCACTACTTACACATCTCACCGCGTGTCCTCTATCAAACCATTCATTACCAATTGCAATCTAATCAAGCGGTTCACAACTATCCCATACGATTTCTATTTGCTCGGCAATTGCATGTAAGAGATTGAACATTACGTATGAATTTCATTTTCCCAAAGTGCCCTTAGACTAACATCTCTAATTCTAAACTTTACATTCTAATTTTTCATAGCTTAACAATAAAACAAAATATATCATAAATCAATTAATTTTTTTAATAATAATTTTTTAAAAAATTTTAAATACAAAAACTTGTTTTAATTTTTCTTATTTAATTAAGTTGAATATATGTAAATAAAAATACAAAATTAATTATATACAGTGTGAAAGTAAGGACAATTTAGTCATCCCAAAAGTTAGCGTATTCTAATTTTGGATTTTCAATCCCGTGGATTTTTTATCCACTGTTAAAACTCCTTACAGCAACACAGAATGTGAACCAATTAAAACTTTTCTGCACTATAAAAGTCAAGTTGACGACTACAGTACGTCATAACGCACATAACATATCTATTCTCAACCAATCACTTATCGCCGCATCATTTTTATAATCATGATCCGCTCCATACCGAATTATTACTCTCACCTTCTTCGTCCTCCTCTTCTCTTTCAGTTTTGTTGATCAAAATCACTGTGCTCTGTTCGTTTCCATCTTGACTCTCTGCAGCTCTCTTTACCTACCAAACTCTAAGCTCCGATTTTCTTCCGAAAAACCTCGAAATACCGGTAATCGTCAACACAATGATCACGATCCGAGAAACTCGTTTTAGTATAATTCGGATCCTGTTCAAACCCACCCACCTTTCTCTCTACTACCTCCGCCTTCTCTTCGTGTTTTTCCCTACCTAAAAAGCTTGAAAACTTGGAAAAAAAAGTCCTTAATAATTTGTCCCAGAAAAGGAAAGCCATAAACTTTAATTTCCTCAAAAAGATAAAAACAACGTTAAACTCTGCAAGAGAAGCGAAGAAAACTTAGTTTTAGCGAATTTTAAATGCCAGGTTTACCGGTTCTGGATGTCTTGACGGAAGATTTACTACGAGTTCGTGAGAAAATCGGCGACGACTCCGACTGCAAGACTTGGCGACTCGTTTGCAAGGAGTTTTTACGAGTTGACTCGCTGACTCGGTCGACTCTCCGAGTTATACGAGTCGGGTTCTTGTTCCATCTCCTCCATAAATACCCTTATGTTAAAACTTTAGACCTTTCCGTCTGTCCACGTGTTCACGACGGAACGATGTCGTTGCTACTGAGTCAGAACTCATTGAATTGGACTCGAAGCTTAAAGTCTCTCGTCCTGAGTCATGCAACTGGGTTGAGATGTAAAGGTTTGAACTTTGAAGATTCTCTTTATAATTTCTCATTGATAGTAATTCAGTGAAGTGAAATGCTTTTGTTTCTGAAATTTTTAGGATTAGAGATGCCGGTCCGAGCGTGTCCATTTCTGGAGAGTGTGGACGTGTCATACTGTTGTGGGTTCGGGCACAGGGAGGCGGCGGCGCTGTCGTGCGCGGGCGGGCTGAGGGAGGTGAAGATGGACAAGTGCTTGAACGTGACAGATGTTGGTTGGCAAAGATCGCCGTTCGATGTGTGAAGTTGGAGAGGTTGAGCTTGAAATGGTGCATGGAAATAAGTGATCTGGGCATTGATCTCTTGTGCAAAAAGCGTCAGGATTTCAAGTTTCCTGATGTGTCGTATCTTAAGGTTTGTAGTTGTTGTCTTAGAATTTTCATTCTCTAATGTTTGGTTGCTAAGAAATTGAAGGAAAATGGACAAGGAAAGATAATGAAGTTTAAGTTTTGAAATTGATAGTTTCCATTATTGAATTTGAAGGAGATATGAAGACTGCTAAACTTGCTCAAATGAGATATGAAAGCAACTTAGAGCATGTTTGGGATCGAGATGCTGTGGCTTTTGATCCATATCTTCTGTAAAATAGAATCAATAGTTGTCAAGTGTAAGTTGGTGGATGGTTGGTAAATTAAGTAAAGCACACTTTCAAACATAACCTTAATTGACATTTTGCAAATTAGATAAAATCTTTTTATTTTTTTTATTTTTTTATGTTATTACTTTTTTGAATTATTATTCTTGGTGCCTTAACAATTAAGCGAAGAGTACTTGTGTTAAAAATTTTGATGAAATTTCATATCCTTGTTGTTACAGCTGACAAGTGACTCTCTGTTCGATTGCGACTCTGCCTAAGCTGGAGTCTTTGGCTATGGTGGGTTGCTCATTGGTAGATGATGTTGGATTGCAGTTTCTTGAAAATGGGTGCCCTTTGTTGAAGGTAGCGAGTTTGCATTTATTGGGTTATTAATAACATGCAAGCTGAGATGTTATTAGATGTAAGAACTACAAATAATATATGGACTCTTTTCATAAATTACAGATTTTAAACTAATAATCTGTTTTTCTTTTTTTTGAAGACAATTGATGTATCAAGGTGTAAATCTGTCGGTTCAATTGGCATAATTGCCATCATAAGAGGACATAGCGATCTTCTGCAACTCAATGCAGGCTACTGTTTTTCTGTGAGTGCATTGCTTAATTATTCAGTTTTGCCAGCTTTTATAAGCTTAACTTTTCAAAACTAGAATCTGCACTTTACTACAGGAGCTTTCCACAACCCTTCTCCACCACGTAATGGACTTGAAGAACCTTGAACCAATCATAATGGATGGGGCTCGAATATCTGACCATAGCTTCCAAATCATCAGTGTCAATTGCAAGTCTCTTGTTGAAATTGGGTTGAGCAAATGCATAGGGGTGACCAACATGGGCATCATACAACTCATCTCTGGCTGCATTAATTTGAAAATCATCAATCTAACATGTTGCCATTCAAATACTGATTCTGCACTTTCTGCTATAGCAGACTCTTGTAAGAGTCTTGTATGCCTAAAGATATAGTCTTGCAATATGATTACTGAGAAGGGTCTTTATCAGCTTGGGTGTTTCTGCTTACAGCTCGAAGAGATTGATCTTACAGATTGTTGTGGCGTAAACGACGAAGGTAGGTTTTAAATATGTAAATAACATTAAGTGGTTTTATCATCAAATGTTCTTGGGATAGCTATGTTGATATTGTAATTCAAAATTGACAAAAAATAATGCATTATCCTTTCCTCTCTTCAATTCATGATCATGCTCTTATTTTAATGGTTATATGCATAACAAAATTAGTGTTTTTGTCTGCAGGACTCGAAAATCTGTCTAGATGTTCAGAACTGTTATGCTTGAAATTAGGACTTTGTGCAAATATATCAGACAAAGGACTATACTATGTTGCTTCTTTTTGTCCGAAGATTCATGAGCTGGATTTGTACAAGTAATTTTAAGCCCAGGGTCAATTTGATAACATATTATGATTCATCTGGAAGGTTGGTTTATTTATTTGTTTATTTTGGGTTACAGATGTACAAGTATAGGAGATGATGGTTTAGCTGCTTTATCTAATGGCTGCAAGAAGTTGAAGAAACTTAACTTGTCATACTGTGTTAACATTACCGATAGAGGGATGGAACATATAAGCTCCCTGGAGGAACTCTCCGACCTGGAATTATGAGGAATTATGAAAACCACAAGTAGGTTTGACAGCAATTGCAGCTGGGGGCAAGAAACTGGCGAACTTGGATTTGAAGCAAAAATTGATGATTTGGGCTTCTGGGCACTAGCCTACTATTCCCAGAACTTGCGATGGGTATCATATCCTAATTTGAATTGGAGTTGAGGTTTTCTGCAAAACTATTATCACAATATATTTAATTTAAATTCATTGATTAAAGTCCATGATTTTGTGCTAAAATGCTGAGTTACATTAATGGTGGCAGATAAACTTGAGCTATTGTGCTATCTCGGACATGGCTTTGTGCATGGTGATGGGGAATTTGACGCAGCTGCAGGATGCTATGCTTGTGCACCTCACCAATTGCACAAGGGAAGGTTTTGAGCTCGCATTCCGGACCTGTTGTATTCGTATCAAAAAGGTCAAGTTAGTTGCTCATCTGAGGTTCTTGCTGTCCTCAGAAATACTCGAAACCCTGCATGCTGCAGGTTGCACGATTAGATGGGACTGATAATCTTTTAACGAGTTACGCAGCTGAGATCCTTGATCCCCTCTCGGCAAAAGGATTCCATTTCACTTTCCAGGTAGCATAAGAGTGAACAGTCCTTAGTTTTCTTTCGTATGCCACTGAGTGCGTGTGTTTCGACTTTGTAGCCAGGCTTGTAATTTACATTTTTTTCAATGATGCAATAAAGTTTATATATGATGACTGATGAGGTGACTTCAATATTGTTACTTTACAGGGAATTTATTGCGTCATTGAAATAAGGTAAATTGATGACTGATGACTGATGAGGTCACTTTTTTGCTTCTTTGGTGGGTTAAAAGAGCTAAATTATGCTTGTAAAACGTTCCAGATTCACTCCATTGCTATAGACTTTTGGTCCCCCAAGTTTAGAATCTGGATTAACATTTTAATATATAATTATATTTATATAATCCATATGTTTACCTCGTGCTCAGAACTGGGAAATACCCTGTAAATCAGCTAATCAAGGGCAGCAGCCAGCGTAGCCAACAAGCCAAAAAGTGATAGGAATATTAAACCAGGCTCGGTAAAGAAAGCATAACTTGATCTTTACTTAGACAAAAAGCAGAAAAGCAGATGAATTTATGCCTCAATAGGCAACACATTTCTTTGGAGACAAACATTCTCTAATTTCCATCACATATAAATAAAGTTTCTTCTACATTATTTTAAAAAAAATCACAACCTTCCATACTCTGCTCTCCTTAATATTGAACATGGTCTGGGCCAGTTTTTTTATAATTCTAATCCTTTTACCTTCTTTCCAAGCTTTATCCAATACCAATCCTGATGATAAACAAAATTTATCGACACAAAACCTGAAAACACTAGCTTGCACCAGTATTGAAAACCAGGATTCATGCCTCTTAAATTTACAGTCAGCCCTTGAAAACCAGGGCCCTGCAACTCCAACTTCAATACTGAAAGCAGCTCTTAGGGTTTCTCTTAATGAAGCAAGACAGGCAATTCAAACGATAACAAAGTTCAATACTTTGTCTATCAGTTATCGCGAACAGTTAGCCATTGAAGACTGCAAGGAACTCCTGGATTTCTCTGTTTCTGAGTTGGCCTGGTCTTTAGGCGAAATGAAAAAGATTCGAGCTGGTGATAAGAATGTTCACTATGAAGGAAATCTGAAGGCTTGGTTAAGTGCTGCATTGAGTAACCAAGATACATGTCTCGAAGGTTTCGAAGGCACAGACCGGCGTTTGGAGAATTTCATCAAGGGAAGTCTGCAACAAGTTACACAACTCATTGCCAATGTATTAGGTATGTATACTCAATTACATAGTTTACCTTTCAAACCACCTCGGAACAATACTGTGCCAATGGAGAGCTCAAAGTTTCCAAAATGGATGACTGATGGGGATAAAGAGCTTCTGGGAATGAAACCAACTGGTGTGGGTGTCGATGCAGTTGTGTCTTTAGATGGCAGCGGCCATTATCGTACAATCTCAGAAGCAATTTTTGCAGCTCCAAGTTACAGCAACAGAAGGTATATTATATATGTGAAGAAAGGAGTTTACAGAGAGAATATAGATATGAAGAAGAAGAAAACCAATATCATGCTTGTAGGAGACGGCATTGGAGCCACCGTCGTGACTGGAAATCGGAATTTCATGCAAGGCTGGACTACATTTCGCACTGCAACAGTTGGTGAGCACCTAGTAACAATGCTTCTATGAATTTATATTTTTCTTCAACCCTATACTATTGTACTAATTTCCATGCTTGCAGCTGTTTCGGGCAAGGGATTTATAGCAAGAGACATGACATTTCGCAACACAGCCGGGCCGATGAACCATCAAGCAGTGGCTCTACGAGTTGATTCAGATCAATCTGCATTCTATCGTTGCAGCATGGAAGGCTACCAAGACACACTTTATGCTCACTCTCTGCGGCAATTTTACCGTGAGTGCAACATTTATGGCACAATTGACTTCATTTTTGGAAACGGTGCAGCTGTTCTTCAGAACTGCAAAATCTATACTCGTGTTCCATTACCACTACAGAAGGTGACAATCACAGCACAAGGCCGGAAAAACCCAAATCAGAGCACCGGATTTTCGATACAGGATAGCTATGTTTTGGCTACTCAACCAACCTATTTAGGCAGGCCCTGGAAACAATATTCCAGGACAGTTTTTATGAACACTTACATGGGTGGTTTGGTCCAGCCTAGAGGTTGGCTTGAATGGTACGGAAACTTTGCTTTGAGCACATCGTGGTATGGCGAGTACCGGAATTATGGCCCCGGTGCATCTCTTTCCGGGAGAGTCAAATGGCCTGGTTATCACGTCATCAGAGATGCTTCCGCGGCTAACTTCTTTACTGCTCGGCGGTTCATCGATGGAATGTCTTGGTTGCCAGGAACGGGTGTCAAGTTCACGGCAGGCTTGAGCAATTAAGTGATTTTATTTATCATTTTTCAACCCTTTAAACTCATTTGCGTGTATCTATTTAAAATTTTAACTGTTGGGCCATCTGGTTTGGCCCATTTATTGACGTGTATGCTTTGATAACTAGATTTGTTCTATTGGATTGTATATTCTATAATACTCATATTTTGGGCTCTATACTGTTTTACTTTAAATATCTTTATGTCGAAGGAACTTGTACTACAAGACGTACATAAAATGCAGCATCTAACATAGAGGAGGCAAGGGTTCAAGTCTCCTTTATTCGCTTATTCGCCGAAGAAATAATTTCTTTTAAAAAATCTTGAAACAAAATTTAATGTAAAAAATTACGAATCTTCTGATGACATTATATGATTATAATACTAGCCAAAAAAATTCTTAAATAAATTCAGAAATCCTGCTACTTTCTTTGTATATATCCTCTGATGCATTCATGTTCATCCATGGCGGTGCCTTTAAAATACAGGAAATCACTGTGCGTTTGAGCAGTAAGCACAAGTTTATTTATATATAGGCCTACCTATTTCCTCCATAATTCATTTTCCATATCAAGTTCTGTTTTCGTAAGTCATGGCTTCCCACTCATCAACTTGCAAATCCTCTCTTCCTGTTGGAAAGTTGAACTCAGCAGGCATTGGAGCTTAAAACCACAGAAGAAATGAAGACCAGCATTGGAAGAGGAATGCTTTGAACAAGTGGATAATGGATTACTGTACTCAGAATTATTTTGGTGTTATTAGCAATTTTTAATGACGTGGCCAAAAGTTCGTTATTTCTGTTTGTCGGGTAGTTAAGTTTGTTAAAGGTTTCGTTTTGATTTCTTGGCTGGGAAACAGAGTATAAATAACAGGTTTTGGGGTCTTCTTTCGATCTTAATTTCTCAAGATATAGGCATCCAAATAGAGTTTTCTTGGGCTTAGTAGAAAGCTGTGAATTTCCTCTACATTAATGTAATCTTAATATTTGTTAATAAATCTTTTCTGAGTATGTTGGTCTCGTAAATTTAGTCACATTACCGAATCACGTATTTTTGGTGTTGTGTTTGTTTCATTGTTTCTGAGAATTTGATCATTTGATTTGATGTGTTTGTGTCAAAGAAGTGTTCTTGAATTGTTTTCAACGTATAGATCTCAAGACTTTCCTTTTCCTTTTCTTCTCTCCATCCCTTGCTAATTTTGTTACAAGCTTAATCTCATCCACAATAGATCCTATTTGCAAACTCACTCCTCACCCAGATTTTCGCAAGACCAATTTACCCCACGATAAACTTAGCAATACTCAAGACTTGGCAAGATTTCTGTCCAGAAATCCTAATCAGAAGCTGGGAATTTTCTTTCATTGATTGAGCATTACCGCAAGCTTCCCTCCACATCAAACTTGGGCACCATTCGCGCACTCGAAGATTGAAGCTTCTTAGCTGAAAGGAACATGGATTTCTTGTCATATGCTTCAAAAAATATATATTCTACTGACATTCTGCCTCGTTTGCTAGTGATGATCTGCATTCTTTGCTTAGTGCCAGTTTAACAAACCGGAAAAAATGTTTGGAATCTTCTGGAAACTGCATCAGCTTCAAGTATATTGCATGCTCTATTAACTCCTCTCCTGGAGGGAGCTAAATTTGATAGCATCTCTCTTGCGCTTGTTATTCATGGTTGGTTTCCTCAAACCAAGCAAGGTGGATGGCTAACAGCAAGAAAAAATATATTTTCTGATGCAAAAATTTGTAGAAATGGTCATTTACAAATTGAGAATGTCTAGCCGAGATCGAGAAATTTTCGAGTCTGTAACTAGAAGAAAGCTTCTTCAGGAAACTTATATTGATCAGTATGATGTTAAAGTGAGCCAAATGGTGGTTGTGAACCCAGATGGAACTGCAGCTTTTACCACCATTAATGATCCAGCAGCTGTAGCACCAAATCAACACCAATATCAGCGATGAATACTTTCTGATTTATGTTGCTGCTGGAACTTGTAAAGAATATGTTTCCATTCCTAAGAGCAAGAGATATTTGATGATGATTGGAGCTAGCATCAATTAGACTGTCATTATTGGCAATCAAAGTTATGTTGATGGATGGATTACATTCAACACTGCAACATTTGGTAATATATATATATATATATATATATAATATAATATAATTCAACATTAATTAATTATTACCATTTCTACTTTCAAATAATATTATATATATATATATATCTTGTGGTGAAATTCTTGCAGGTCAATTAATTATGTTATTTTAGTTATATTTTAATTATGCATCAATTTTTATATTAAATAGGCGGCCCATGTGACCCTTTAGCTTATTTTGAGGCTCGATTTATATATATTTTATGCACCAATCAAGCTTTATATGGTACATTCGGCATTTGCTTAACCTGTGTTCAATATTGCTGTACATAATATAGTTGCTTCCAAAGAAATCACTAATTACGTTTATAATTTTCACGGTCAGTTAATTATAAAAATTTAGCTTTGACCACTTGATCTAAGCAGCTTATTTAATTATAAATAATTAATTCCAATTGCACAGCTGTTGTTGGGCAAGGATTTGTTACAGTGAACATAACATTTCAGAACACAGTTGGGGCAATTAAGCATCAAGCAGTAGCAGTACGAAATGGGGCTGATTTATCACATTCTACAAATGCAGTTTTGAAGGCTACCAACACACGCTATACACTCGATTCTCTCAGGCAATTCTACGGAGAATGCGACATTTATGGCACAATCGATTTCATATTTGTCAACGCAGCTGTTATTTTCCAGAACCACAACATGTATCCGTGGCAGCCATTGGAAAACCAGTTCAATGCAATAACTGCACAAGGAAGAACTGATCCTAACCAGAACACAGGCATTTCAATACAGAATTGCACCATTAAAGCAGCGGATGATTTGGCTTCTACTGATAACACGACACATACTTACCTGGGAACGCCCTGGAAACAGTATTCGCGAACTGTTTATATGGAATCATTCATGGGTAGCTTGATCAATTCTACTGGTAGAAGAGATTAATGGTCTGCTGATTTTGCCCTGAGTACTTTATTTTATGCAGAATTCAACGACTCTGGTCCCGGATCCAACACTACTGACAGGGTTACTTGGCCTGGTTACCATGTGATAAATGAAGCTGATGCTGTTTATTTCAGTGTTTATTTGTTTTTGTAACATTTTGTGACAGCAGTTGTGAATTTCTTTTGTTGTCATTTGAAGTAATTTCATATTTATTGGTTATGCAAGAACTATTTATCATGTATCAACTTATTGGAACTCTGGAAGATTCTGGAATTCTGTGTTGAGATCTTTGAGGATCAAGTCCAAATATTATAGGGAAAAAATTTACTCGATTTAGGGAGGCATGATCTCTGAATAAAAAGGTAAATTGTCTTAAATAATTATAACTCACATGTTTTAATAATTATATTATTTTAGGAAGGCTTGTAAACTGGCAATTTTAATCAAAGGCCATGTCACTTCACGTACAGCTCTTTCCTTCCACATTTCAACACTCTAAATTCATTCACTCAAGTTAATGAATTAGGATCAGCTCATGATCTGAGATTACATAATAATTATGTGTGATTACAATTAGAAGTATAATATTAATTATGTATGATTAAAATATATTCCTTTAATATATTTGTATTTTATTAAAATAAATTAATATGTATTTATTTAGGTAAAAACAGGAGAGAATATTTTTGTTTTAACCCAAATGAATATATAAGTCAATATTCTAATTTTATACTAAAAAAGAAAAAAAAAACAAAAACAAAAGAATGCACCAAATGCCAAAAAGGGAAAAATATAATTCATTGAATAATTAAGAAAAATAGAGGAAATAAATACTCAAATTACAATAAAACCATAAAAACCCTAATAATGTTTTAAAAAAGGACAATAATTAAAGTTTAAGAGACAAATCAAGTCCCGAATCATCTTGATGATTACTTTGTAATGAATTCTTTCCCTTGAGATAATCACCGCCGTTGAAGCTCTGCAAATCGGCACTGTTTTGAGCCTGGAATACACTCTCCAACCTGAGTTTATCATAAGCTATTTGTGCATTCATCAATGTTTTCCCATCGCCAAAACGATCCCGTAGAGAAATCCATGGATAAGAAGGCTTACGAATCATTGAATGCATGGTAATTCCAATAGGAGATCGGTTAAAAGATCCATAGAAATTAGGGATTTGAGATATGCTTGTGTAAGGATAGTAAGGAAAATTGCGATGCCCTAATCCTCCCATATCCATTTCCTTGCGTCGTTTTGCTAATGCTCTCTCTTGTTTGTGTGCGTTTTGGTGTCCTCCCAATGCTTGAGACGTCGAGAAATTTTTGTTGCAAAAGCTGCATGAGAAACCTCGCTGTCTCGACTGCTTTTTACGTATGCTTGCATGGGAAGATGACTCATTTGCTTGAGAAGAAGTACCAATGCTAAAAAGTTTGAGTTCTACTTCAGATTCTGAAACGGAATCATCGGCAGCAATCTTTTGATTGAACAAAAGATTGAAATCTGATCTGGGTTTGTTCGGCGTTGATCTTTCGACAATTTCTTCTCCGAAATTCTCCTCCAGGGTAATTTTCTTCCCTTTGTTTGGAGTTTCTTGAGACGTTGCTGAAATGCTAGAGCTCTCTGACGTTGCCATGGAATCCAAATATTCTTCAGACCTTGAAAAATTGTGAGCAAAGAGATGTTCAATTTATTGAGCTATATCTTTTTAATTATGGAAGGAAATCATATTGCGTGATTAATGTTAAATTAATGTGAGATTATATATTAGTTAAGTACTCAAGTGAATGACTAAAACTCGTTGAAAATTTGAGTAACAAGATGTTTGTCATCACAATTATTCCAAATAAATTCTGAATTAATGAGAAAGTATGTACAGTTGTTGCGAATATTGTCAAATTTCTAAAGATATACAGTTTCAAAATTCAAATGTCAACTTTGAACACAAGATATTGTCTGTTCAAAGTTCAATATCTCATTAATTGCTGTTGAGATGTGCAAGAAAATAAACAAAACAAGATTTAAATTTAATTAAACGAGTTTTGTATAGGTTTATGTTTTGTTTGTTCGAAAATAATTACAGTTCAAAATTTCAAATGTAAATTTGAGTTTTTAAGAAATAAAAATTGACAAAAATTTGAAGCGTGTTGTAGCTAAAGGCATGTACATACTTTATTTCTCTTGTTACAATTTACAAATTTAAAACAACATACTATAAATCTATTTTTTGACAACCCAAATGTTAATACCCCATTAAAGTTACACATCTTACGTCATAAACAGTAAAAAGTAAATCATATGATTTTCCTTTGCAAAGGGCAAATGACTTTGTGATTTTTATTAATGAAAGATGATACATCTATCGAATATATGGTTTCACTCCTATATAGACAGAACATCTTAATCAAATACTTCAAAAGAGAAGGGAAGTAAATTTTTTTAAGGACTCGCTCTTGGAGTTTTCTTTTAAAAAAGGAGAGGGAGGTAAAATCCAACAAAACGAGTCATCATTTTTACTACTCAAGTCTCAAGGAATTGTCAAAAGCTAGCTTGTTGCAACTATGCCACATATTGCTATTATGCTATATACATTATTTGATTCGCATACCATCAAATGAATGAAATGATTTTGTAATATTAATTTGCCATTTAGTAGTTGTTCTTCATTTAGGCTTTTTAAAAAGGAAAAACGATCTGTCCAAATAAATGTGCACAGAATTTTATCATAAATGCTAGATTTCTACATTAAATGTGTATGAATATAAATGATAAGTCATTTATGTTGAGAACAACTATTGATTTTTGAATATTACAAATATTATTTTCGATTCACATATATGTGGTATAGTGACGCAAGGTTCTGTCAATTTCTTGAAATGTAGGATTAATGGTGAATACTCAAGCTGGTTTTCACCTCCCTCTTCTTTTGTTCTCACATTTTATTCATTTTTTGCTTTTGCTTGTCAATCAAAGTATTGCGGCAGCAAAAGATGGGGATAGTGATATTGGTGTATCTCTATTTAAAAAAACTTGCAAGTTATGATGATGCGCGATGGGGAGTTGATTACTGCCATTATGCTGCAAGTAATTGTTTAGAAACTGGCTTTCAGTTTTATGTGGAAGAGGGCAAATTGTTGTACAATTTCGCTGTTGGCGTAAAGCATATGTTGAACAGCCTTATAACTAGATGAAATATATTTGCAATGCTTTCTGATATAATAACAAACGAGACCTTCAACCTTGAGTTCAATAATTGATCTTACATTTTTCATTTTTAATTTCTCTGAATAAGGAAATCTTTAGGCTTCCTTTGGTACCCTTGGGGACATATCATTTAATTTGTATGCTATCAAATTAACGAGAATATACGTGAATCAAAATTAACGATTTTCTAATATTTGTTCTCATATTAAATATTTGAAAAAAAACATTCTGTCAAAATAATTGTGTACTAAAGCTTTACCATATATACGATGGATTTCTACCTTAAATGCTCATTAAAAAAGATGACAAAGTCATTTACTCTTGTGTTAACAAGATACCAAGAAAAATATTTAAGCCTGGACAGGTATGATATGAACTCATGACATCAATATAATCAAGTGATCCGCATATAATTAATTCATCAGGTGTATTTTTTACAGTTTAATTTCTTTTCGGAGACCATTATCCAGCAAACTTTAAAGGGAGGAATCCCAGCCTTGTGTTATATGCAACGAAAATCATATTTGACACTTCATAGTTTGTCCAATACGAATCAATTTAAAATGCACAATCAAGTCTATTACTCCAATTAAGCAACAGAAAAATGAAAAATATTATGCAACTTTCAGGAAAATTTGTGCCACTGCAAGTTTTTCTAACTAGAGAGAACCAAACATTATTTTCATCTTTTGCTATCACAAGCAACAAATGAAAGAAAATGGAAACAAGCACAAGAGAAGGGAGATAAAAACTAGTATTATTCTCCATTGATTCTCACCACTCAAGGAATTACAAGAAATTTGAATGCATCTTTGTCCTTGGTGGGAGAG
>JAXCLQ010000056.1:0-10498 GCA_035584115.1 Cedrela odorata
TGGCTCCACTTATTAAAATCACAGCAATTCCAAAATTGATCCTGTTTCATTAATGCAACTCAAAATGTTAAAAATTTTCCTTCTATTTTTTAATCAAACCCCATGTTTCTGTTATCGTTATATATATATTTATATTTTCTAGGGGTTGAATCTCAGATCAGATTAAAGAATCTCAAACATCTTCAGCTGTCCCATGTTCTATACTCCTTTCTTTTCTCTTTGACAACCTGGGCTCATTTGAAAATTGAACCAGAGTTTCCAGAAAAAAAAAATTGGATAGAACATGAAAGTTATTGCGTAATGCGATGTGGGTCCATTGAAGATGTAGCATGGTGTAATTTCTATGTCTAGAGAATGATGACTTACCAGGAGAAAATTACAAGAGCTGTAGCAATTCCGGGTTTTCTGTTCTTGAAATTGTTTCCTTTTTCTCTTGAACAAAAGTTTCTGCTAATTACCAAGTTTCCAATAACCTGAGCAATAATTAGACAGATTAAAGCTGCAATTCCAAATCCATACGCATGACTTCCTGGCAAATAACACAGCTTTCCATCCACTTTGAGATCTTTCTTCTGCCAAATAAACATAAACTATTACATCCCCTGACTTGCAATGAAACAGAGAAAATATTCATACAATTATCACTAAAATTTACTTACCTTTGCTTTCTTAGTCTCTGCAATGAAACATGAAACGAAGGAGACAAGGCCAAGGGAGATGACTGTGCAGAAGATGAACACGAAGCCGTATCGACGATGTTTTTCCATGGAGGGTTTGTGTTGTTATCGCAGACGTGGAGTGAACGTAGAGAATTAAGAGAGGAGAAAGAGAAGAAGAAATCTTGGAACTTACTCAAGGGATAGAAGGAGAAAGAAAAAGTGGTGGAATCATATTGGTTCTGGTCATTCTTCTCTTGTCTTGATTTCTTGCTGTGTGTTGATTTTGTTGGTGGTTGAGTCTTCTCCCTTCCAAAGAAGTCTTTCATTGCTTTGAAGGAGAGATACATTCCTAATTGTATGTAGATGGTTTTGGAATATAGTTGACACTTTTTTCTCCGTGTCTAAATTCTTCTTACATGACTAAGGGTTGGTCAACTTCTCTAATGGTGGTGACTGGTCAGTTTTTCCATGATAAGATCTGAGAGAAAGACAATGACAAATTGATAGCTTTGAGGCTCTATTTTAGTCCCTTTGCATGGGTACTCAACTGGGTTTTCAGATATTTTATATTTATATTTGGCCTTTTTGACAATCATGTCGGAAAAAAAAAAAAAAGATTTTAATCGAGCAAATTGTGCTGGAACTGGATTCCGTATGAATATTAATATTCACTGTCATGGATTTGGTATTTCCCCTGTTGTAGTTGATGCTTTAATTTTACTTCTTGGAAGCTTCCCTAAAAGAAGATAATTTTTTTGTTTTCTGTGTTGATATATTTTCCTCTCCCTCTCTGTAGAAACTTCATAGAAAAAAGAAACATCTTCATTAAAGCTTGCATATAAATTATGAAATGCTTCTTCCACAAACATACCCTTCTTCAGCCACCATGGACCCATTCATGGCGGCTTCTGACTTTTCTTAGGATTTATTAGTCAACAATGATAGAAACACTTACAATAAATTGTTTTGTTCTCGGGTATATTACAACTGTCCTGCTTCTGTTTATTTTATTCAATAGCTCACAATTTGTCCATGGGAAGAATGGAGCTCTAAAGTAAGGGTCCCTTGAGAAGATTAGATGAATTTATTCATGCTATACAGTTGAAGCTACACTAGGAAGTCACACACGCTTTATTCTTTTTCAATAAAGTTGGTGAAGTTGAAAACTAATACATAGAATCAGAATAAAACAACCATCCAAGAAAAATCAAAACTTAACTCTTCCTTCTCCTAAGAACTTCAAGAACAGATTGTGCAGTACAGTGTGCAATTGCCTGGACAGTAACCATAGGATTCACACCTAATGAAGTTGGAAATACAATTGTATCTGCCAAATACAATCCCTCTATTTCCCAGGTTTCTCCCATCCCACTGATGTTTTCGGATCAATTCCCATCCTGCAACTCCCCATTTGATGAGCTGAACATAATGGCGTCGACGAATCTCTTAACGGCCTTGAACACTCTTCTTTCACAAATCTCTCAAACTCAACTGAGCTTGCTTTCTTTACATTCAAGGTCTTTCCTTTGCAGTGATGTGTTCCGATTTCTTCTGCTCCGGCTGCAGCAAGTATTCTTAGTATTTTTTCTAATCCTTTCTTCAGATTCTCTTCATCTGTAACTTCCATATGGTAACATATTGCGTGTGGTGAACTTACTATGCCAGATCCTTCGTCCCTCGCCAATGCAAAGATGTGTGCAGTTCTTGAGTATTTGCACATTCGCAATTTTATGTCTACACCAGAAATCCATGGTATAAAACTTGAGAACATTCCTGGATGCAATGCTGGTGTTTGTAACACTGCGCCATATCCTGACTTGTCAAAGTCTGCAACAACTGTAGACATAGCCGTCACTATCCCTCCATAACTCTTCTTCCCTTCCTCTGGCCATTCAAAAGATGTCTCTGGGAAATATCCCCACGCCATTGTCACCGGATGAAGATGCAGATTTTTCCCAATATTGGAATTCTTCAAACCACTTCTTTTTAGCAAAGCTGGAGTACTCAGAGCACCACATGCAACAATTGTCACCTTTGATTCAACAATGTAGATTTCTTTCGCTCCTTTATTTTGAAATTCAAAAGCAATCCCAATTGCAATATCTCTTTTCTGCTGAGACAACTGAGAGAAGCTATGAATGTATAGAAATTTGCTTGAAATGCATGCACTTCCACACAATATCAAGCTTCCAAGGCATGTCGATAAAAGCCGTAAGGTCAACCGCACCAACTTTTTCTTTGGATGTTCAAGTCTCTTGCTCATCGACCCTCCTAGCCGCATACATATATACACGCAACAAATAATCAATTACAAAAGTGCTTTTAACAATAAACAAAAGACAAAAGTGCTTCTCGTAAAATCACTTACGGGAAATTTAGATAGAATACAAACACGCTCTGGGGTTCCGGCCATGGAACCGGAGGACTGGAAGAAAGTGAGAACATCCTTGTCGACAGCGGGCTTGACATCGGCAGAGACCTCAATTGAGGGTACAAAAGTGTCGCAGAGAGAAGTGAGTGATTCCATTTCACGACGGCTGAGAGAATTCACCTAAAAGTGCTTCTCTTCTCCCCAAAGTTGAAGAGAATCTGTGTCAACGTTTTCCAATTCAATCACCATATTATTTACTTTCCCATCACCATTTTTCTCCATACTCGACAAATATTACAGAGCTAGATTGAAGAACTGATACGATAATCGAATGGGAGTAAATATTTGCTTAAACGTACTGGTAAATATAATATGAAAGTGTTCGAGAATCAAATTATTAAATAATTTAATGAATTATAAACTGAATAAAAAAGAGAAATGGAGAGAAAGCGTGGAGAAGATGAGTAACAAAAGTTGAAGATCAAAGCGTATATACACTGAGTGTCGACAAAACCAGACGTGTAAAATAAATGGCATCTCTTAACTCTCTGCATCTGCCACCATTAATAAATTAAATGATATTATACAAAACTCGTCAGAATTTGAGAGAGAGTGAATGCAGGTGGCCCAATTCATCAACTAAAAGCCAGTAATAACGCTCACTGTTTCTGTTTTCTCTCTTTACCAGTTGTTTTTATTTTATTTGTTTTTGTTTTCATTAGTTGACAATCTATCAACCGTTTTGACAATGTAACTTGCATGATGTTATCGATTTGTAAGAGTACTGTTGGCATGGTGATAATCTGACCAGCCTGATGTGCGGCCATTAGAAATACCATATATAACATAAAATATGTTATGATCGCAATCTAATTACCACATACATGCTTTAAAATATGTTGTAACTACTTAATTAATGAATTAATTAAAGTATTTAATGACCAGCCTGTGCATTGCCTGGCCAATTAGCCATGAAATCCGATGATATTAAATCCAATGATTATTTCCTTTCTATTGTCATTGTTTTCTATTTGTTTGCAGCTTCATGTTTGTCCTTCCATAGCTGCTTGGAGGGTAATATATATGCTATTTAACATTGCTAAACTTGTTTAATGATAATTATAATTCGACTTAATGAAAACAGAAAGCCATAACTGGTGTTTAACATGTTCCGGAATTTCTTATGGTATTGGCAACCGAAACGAAAAGGCAAGAGGAAAAAGCCATCTGCCATAGCTTTCGCTTTTCTGCTTTTTGCCGTCACTTCTCTCATTAAATATTTCCAGTTACATTACATGTTGATTGGTTTTCAGTCCTCCAACAAAGTTGTGTAATCTTTGTTACCCTACAAAATTTAATGAGCATGAAAAGTTTGGCCGCCAACTCGATTTTTTATATAATGTGCGATGGTTTCCAAAAGTACTTCTTGACATATTTCCTTCACAAAAAGCACTTTGAGTAATTTTTTCTTCTTTGGAAAACCTAAGACATTGATGTTCACTCAAAGCTTTTGTGGTCCTTCTAAAATTTATTATGAGCTACCGATTGTACGTGAATGCAAAATAATATTATTTAGAGGTATTTGATTAGTGGTTGGCTGAGACTTGTGTGTTCCCCACAGGCCACAACTTTTGACAAACATCTTAGTTGTTACAATTTACAAAGGTCCAAAGTCACTGAAGAAGCCATTAATTGCATGCCTACGTAATTCACTTGTTATTACCAGTATTAATAATATTTTTAAATTATCAATCAGTAAACACACTGGGGTTAAGTTTTACTCATTCTGGCAGTAGAATTTTGACTGCACGCTATACACGAATTCTTCTCCTTAACCAAAAGTCAATGAATATCGTATACTTGGTTGGTTTTGATCTTCTGGACTTGTTTCAATCCACTTTCAGAAGGTCGATATTAATATTTTAGAAACAAGCCTTGACAAGACAATCTATATAGTATATTCTGATGTTATAGTTTGAAAGGCTGCATGGATTACTATTGAAAACGATCGACTACTTTATTAAATGCCGCAATCACAAGTTAATTATAAATGTGGTACATAATGCACCCACTTTGAGCAACTTCGAAGATTAATTATGTACTCATTTAAGTAATAGAGTCAATTATTTCCACTGGTTTTAGTCTATTTATTCTGGTAGATAACAGACTGAAGCCTCCATTTTGCAACTTAATGAACTGCTGGGAAAGGTTGAAAATATTTGTTTGTTGCACAGTCCATATATCTTTATCCAATTAGACAAATGCTGCCCCGCACTTATTATTTAGGAGGGATTTTCTTCTCACACTTTGGTGAGATAAGCCGTCCTTACCACCCAGCCAATATAGTTGTGTTATCGAGTAATATCATGTATTAATTACTTGCTATCCTCAACACCTAATTCAATTTAGGATGCTTTACTGTCAAGATTATTTCTGGAAGCTTGCATGCACCGAATCTTAACAGGCCTGTCCGGCCTTCTGCTTCTGCATGCTGCAATCTTTATTCTTGCGGGGCCAGAATGAGTGTCAACCACTTGTCTATTTTTTATATTATAATGTCTCTTCTGAAGAAATCGTAGCCCCATTTAGTTGATTTAATTGAGAATTGGTGAAGAATCGAGTAAGGTAATTTGCTAATTAAGGGTTTGTTTTGTTTGTGTGGAAACTGATAAATTTGAACAAATTTATGTGAGCTCAGCCGGGAGAAGAAACGTGGTTGATTATGGGGCTCATGGAAATGAATGCCAGTACTGCCTCTCACAATCACTCGACTGATACATCTTCCTTGGTCTTTGTTCCAGAAAAATTTAATGACAAATTAATGAATATATAATTAATCTTTCTTTGTTACACAAATGCTTTCCACAAGTATTAATACATCACTAATTACAATTTATAAATTACACAATTGTATGGACTCTGTAAGGCATTGGCTGAAGTCTGATGACTTAATAAGATTCTACGTACCTTGGGGTAAGCTAAGCAGTGTAAATATAATTAGCTAACTCTCGGAGATATACAGCATACTAAGGATTGTAAACACTACTTTCTCCGACAAATCACCATCTTCACCACCCACAGCAATCCACTCAAAATTCCAAATCAAATTCGCCATAAATCCGGGATAGCAAATTCAAGACCAGGGCAATTTCTCCTCCCTGCACCAAACGGCATCATTTTAATTCCTGTAATCCTTTTTATGTCAATATTATTTCCCCCTCCATTTTTAATATCACTAAACAAAAACCTCTCAATTCGACACCATGAAGTTCACTGAGATGCCTTGCGACAAGTTGTAGCCGCCCAATTCGACATCCTCGATCACCGCATGTGGCGTTGCCGGTGGGTGACGCCTCAAACCTACCAGAATTACTGCTTTCAAATATGACATCTTATGTAAATCATCTTCCTTAATCATTTGTTGTCCTTTTCGTAGAATGCCATTCATTTCAGCTAAAATCTTTGCTTGAATTTTCGGATACTTTACAGTATTTGCCATGATCCATGGCAATGCTGTTGCTGTTTTATCAGTCCCTGCGCGGATAAATTCATCGCTTAAACTCGTTATCTCACTTTCTTCAACAATTGTATGTTCAACAGCAAGTCGTAAATGTAACACTTCAAATTTGACATGCCAAACTTGTGGTAAATTAAGGGGTCACTCTCTTATACAATTTAAATCTTAATTTCTCATTAGAATTAACTTAATTAAAATACTTCAATCTTTATTTAAATAATTTAGATCTAATACAAATTCATTCTCCCAAAAAAATTAAATCTTAAGAGTCTTAACATTTTTAATCTTACTCAAATAAAGTTTACAAAATTCATAACAAATTGAAATCTTTTATCAAAACACAAAAATAAGCTCCATAAAGTTCTTTACTTTTGCAAAACACTCACCACTCTAAGGAACTCCATCTATAAAAAAGATAAATGACGTAGGGTGAGTCGTCAACTCAGTAAGTAATAACATTCATAATAATCAATGATTTACCTTCTCGTAATAGTTTTTCAAAAGTACATATATAATATGTGCAAGCCCATTTTCAAAAATTTCACATTCAACATTTCAAAACTATTATTATTTCACAAGTAGTAGTTCATAAGATATCTTGAAACATATATAAATTCAAAACATTATATTATATAAATGCTTATTCATAAAAGCATAATCATTTTTTTTTCACATATCAAATCATATTTAAAAACTAGTAAAATAATTTACTCACGTCACATAGTGTCACTTGTACTCCTGATGACCTGGCCATATCATATATTTGACACATGTACTCCCGATAACCCGGCCATATCATATAAGCACATATATTGTGCACAATCGTTTGGTATACCAACTGGTCCAATTACATTCATATATATGTATCGATGTTGTCGATCAAAATCATATTCAATAAACTACGGACAGATGAGCTAAAACTTTTTCTTTTAAAATATTGCATAACAATCATTTCATAACATAGTGGCTTGCATATGTTTTCTTATAAAAACGTTCAACATATTTTGTAATTCATTATCCTTTTAATAAAATCATTTAGTAAAAACACATAATAAAATTTGTATATCATGTAACAATTATTTTATAATCATTTAATTAAAGAATTATAATTTTAAAAAAAAAATCATAATTCATTACAACAAAATAAACCCACATTATGAATGAAATTACTTACCTCTCTCCAAGCAATAAAATTAACAAATGTCCCTAACGTTCACTTTCCAAATAACCTATACATAATAAGAATATAACTCGATTATAACCACATGCTTTAATTTTTACTATGTAGTAATCAATCTACCCAAAAATCTTCACCATATAAGTTAAATTCTTTCGATTAACCTAATCTAATTATTTCTTATAACTATCTACATATTCCAAATCCTTAAATCAGTAAATTAAATCCCTTAAGGCACATAAAATCTTAATTATTAAAAGTTTCAGAATTTAATCATGTCTCTAATGGCATGTTATAAATATCTGAACACATTCCTTTCAATTTCAACAAATTTGTTTTCTAACTGAACAGTATGTGTTCCTAAATTTTTATTTCCCAAATCAACCGTCTGATCAAGGTAAGATTTTAACCTTATGGACATATTCATATAACATATATAAAATTTCTAGATCAATCCTACGGCCCCAACATTTTCAAATAAATTTAAATTGCAAAAATATACCCACTGTCCAGAAACTTTCAATATTGAGTTTCGCTATTTCAAAAATTCATAACTATTTTTATACTCAATCAAAAATTCCTAGATTTTAAACACAAATAGTAGATACATGTATAAATCATCATATAAAATTTTAAAATTTTTGAAAGTATTAAAGTTGATCAAACGAATATTTTATTCTAGAACTAGTGCAGAAATTCATATTTTCCAGGTTTTAATAACTATTTTCAAAAATTCATAATAAATTAATTTCTTGGCCGATCTTTACAAAATAAAATTCTACGGACTCCTTATTAACTATATTTTTAAGATCTAAAAAAAATTGAAGAAATTCATATAAATAAATACGTTTTGAATAAAAATTTCTTGAAATATATATAGTTTACCACAAAATTTTTATTTCTAAGCATCATATTTATATAATCTAATTTATTCAATAATACTTACCTTTTGAACGGTAAAGATTCTCTTCAATTTTACTTTCTCTATCTCTTAATTTGTGAAGAAGATGGCTATGTTAGAATAAAAGAGTGAATTTATACGTAGGTTTTGTTGACCTAATAAAAAAATCAATCAGGTCCCTCATATATGTCATTCTTAATATTATTGCCCATATAATATAAGTTATTAACTTATTATTTTTTAAAATTACAGATATATCCCCTATAAATATAATATACCATATAGTGGGTATTATAGTAAATATCTTTTACTTCATTTTCTTGCTTAATGTTTTTTCTTTCTTGAATCAGACCCACAAATACATTTTCTTTACCTCCGATATGATTACAAAACTCTTTCCAACATTGTCTAAAAAAAAATCTGCATAGTTATAAGAAAAATAATTACTACAAACAAAATCACTCTTCAAAAAAATTTGAACGATTACTATTAAAATTTTTGCTCTTTTGGATATATTCAAAGAGTAACTTTATATATGCATTAACTACTATAAAGAACCACCCATTCATACCTATAAGTAGTACATAGTTAATTGATTGACTAATTGAGAAATTTCTTTTGTAAATTAAAAATAAATTTCCTAGCTTATATGTAAATTAGTGATTGAAGTAACAATTTGCCCTTCTAATTTCTCACAAAGTCCTAAATGACAATAGACATATACAATCCGTGGACCGCATAATCACACACCATTGAAGAACTTGTACAAGTTTCTTTTGTTTTTGGGTATCACAAATTATTGAACAAAAAATATGAGAGTTCCCAGAAGTCATGAGTGTTAGCCTACATATACAAATCAAGGTTTTTTTGTTGTTACACTAATGAATTGGGAAGTTCCAATTGCAAATTCCAAGGCATCTCCCTTGTAAGGATGTTTGGGGACTTTTATCTAAAACTTTTATTTGTAACTTAAAGTAAAATTTATAAATAATTGTTATGTAAATAGAAGATTTAATATTTCATATATATAGGTGGTTTTGCCTATTATATAAGTACAATAATAAATAATCATGATAAAAAACTACGGACAAAATAAAAAAATGGAATTACAACTTCTCTAAATATAAGGAGAGTATAATTCTAGAACTCTCTCTTAAGTATTAAGAAAATTATTCAAATAAAATACTTTGATATTTTTTTTTGTAAGAAATTGCGAAGTTGAGAGATTGAGAGAATTTAGAAGAGATGTGCAAATGGAACAAAAATATCTTCTATTTATAGACAATCATGATCAATCAATATTGACCAATATGTGAAAGTTCTTTCAATTGTCAAGCCGATAACTTTGAAAATTAATTTTTAAAGTCAAGCCGCCAACTTTGAAAATGTTTACTTAAATGCAATATTTTCAAGGTAAATCTCCCAATTCTCCCAAATGCAACATCTCGCTGGTTATGCAGGTGGCCTTCCTTTTTCTCCGACTTATTTATTCTTTCCAGTTTTAAGGCATATGAAGATCGAATTCCTCCCAAGAAAGAACAAAGCAGATACAGATATAGTTCAAAGACTGTGACAAAATCGATATAAAAATATTATATATATATATATATATATATATCAAGAAGTTTATTTGATGACAAAACGTTTCGTATAGATATTTTGTGTGTCGCAATACATTCATACAACAATATGAACACTATTATACCAAGCTCAAATACAATAACTTTCTGCCTGATTTCCTCTTGATCCATATGGGACTTTGGCAATCAAATCATTTATTATTTTCACTTTAACTCGGTGAAACCTCGAAATTAATTACTCAAATATTGTTTCAGATCAAACACCATAGAGAGCCCTAATTCCTTGAATATCA
>JAXCLQ010000057.1:0-10497 GCA_035584115.1 Cedrela odorata
CAAAATTATATATATATACATAAAGATGATATCCCTAGACCGTATGACACGATTGGTTCTAGGGCATATCTCCAACATTTCACACATAGGTTCTGCAATCATATACTTTAAATACAATCCAAACATGATAGGTAACTTAGTAAAGCCTACTCTTCATCTTCAAAATATGTTGTATGTGCCTCAAATTACCAAAAACCTTATAAGTATATCCCAATTAACTGCTGACAAAGACATAATTATTAAATTTTCTAATACCTGTTGAACAGTTAAGGATAAGAAGATGAGGAATGTGTTGCTGAAAGGTGTGGCTTCGAAGAGGCTATAGAGACTGCAACTGTGTTTATCTTCCTTTCTACATTCATCATATCAGAGTCAAGCCAATAATTATGAAGTTCTAACTTCAATGTTGTCACTTCTTACAAATCATCAACATAATAAGACTCATCTCAGCCATGATAAACTTCACTCAAAAACTTAGAACAACTTACATATGTTTAGCTATCAACTTTATAACATTTCTGCATTACCTATTTATAATAGGTTCTCTTGTCAGTTGTGTTCTAGTGTAGCTGAAAATTCCATTGACCTATATCATAAAAGATTTGGTCACCAAATCCAAGAACTTTAAGACTTGTAATGCAGGCATGTACACTGAGAAATGAAGCAAACAAGATTTTAAATCTTCAATTTTGTGATGCTTGTTAATTAGAAAAGAATCACAGACTTCACTTCCCAAATTCAATAATCAAAACTACAAAACATTTGGCTTTGCTGCATGCTGATCTCTAGGGTCCATCTACTACAATGTTAGTAGCTGGATATAGGTATTACATTAGTTTTGTTGATGACTTTAGTAGATATTACTGGATCTTTCCATTAAAGCTCAAGTCAAATGCTCCCCCAACATTCATTCACTTCAAATCACTAGTTGAAAAACAACTTGAATACTAGATTAAAACACTTCAGAGAGATTCAGGGGGTGAGTTATTAGCGTTCTCAAACTTTCTTCAAAGCAATGGCATCCAATTTAGACACTCATGTCTTTATGCTCATCATAAAAATGGGGTAGTTGAGAGAAAGCATAGAAGCATAGCTGATCTAGTCCTAACACTCCTTACATAGGCATCAATGCCTCTCCATTACTGGTAAGAAGCTTTCGATATTACTGTATATCTCCTAAATAGACTTCCCAGCAATGTCTTAAATGACTTATCTCCATTCCAAAAATTACATAACACCAAGCCTGATTATTCCTTCCTAAGAGTCTTTGGAAGTGCATGATTTCCATAGCTTAAATGTTATAACACCAACACGTTAAGTTTTCATTCTTCCAAATGTACATTCCTTGGTTACAGTCCTGCTCACAAAGGATACAAATGCCTCTATTCATTAGGCAGAATCTTCATTGCAAGAAGTATCATTATCAATGAAAATCAATTCCCATTTCAAAATAATTCCTTACCATCAGAATCTTCGAAGTTATCTATTAATAACTCTTCACAATCTGTTCCTTATACTTCATCTGTTATTCCCATTGCATCTGGTTCATCTTCTCTTCAATCAGGGCACTCTAATTAGCAAGTTCCTCATTTACAATGTCACATCCTCAAAACACATAAGATCCATCTCCTCAGCCAGCACAGGTAAATCTTCCTTCATCCTCTTCTTTATCTTCTTATCCATTTCCATCAAACACTCATCCAATGCAAACCCGATCCAAAGATAGGATCTTCAAGCCTAAAATGTATCTAGCCAACTCTTCTGCAATTACCTCAAAAGCTAAAACAACAAAACAAGCACTATAATCACCTGTCCAGAAGGCTGCAATGCAAGAGGAATTCAATGCTCTTTCTAGAAATAAAACATGGCATTTAGTTCCATTCTCCTCTCAATACAAAGTACTTGGAAATAAATGGATCTTTCACACCAAATTCAACTCTGTTGGGTCTGTGTCCAAGCACAAAGTAATGCTGGTTGCTAAAGGTTTCTTGCAAACACCTGGTGTGGATTTCTTTAACACATTTAGTCTAGTTATTAAGGCATCAACTATGAGAATAATACTGAGTTTGGCTGTAAATAATGACTGGTCAATTAGGCAAATCGACATCAATAATGCATTCTTGAATGGTAGCATATCAGAAGCAATTTACATGCCCCAACCAGAAGGTTTCATTGACCTTAGATACCCTTATCACTTATGTAAGTTGAACAAAGCTCTTTATAGATTGAAGCCGGCCCCAAGAGCTTGGTATGAAAAGTTGAAAGACATTTTAATACTTTGGGGATTTCAAAATTCAAGAGCTGACACCTCTTTGTTCTTTAAACATACAGCAAACTCATTGCTTCTAATTCTGATCTATGTAAATGATATATTGATTATCAGCCTATACAAATCTGTTGCAGACTTATTTATTATTAACCTAAAAAAAGTTTTTGCCCTCAAAGATCTTGGAACACTTGGATACTTATTAGGAATTGAGGTTAATTCTACAGTAACAGGCATTCATTTGTCACAAACCAAGTACATACATGAACTTCTTTGTCAAACAAACATGATTGAATGCAAGAGATGTGATACACCAATGACAATTGGAGTAAACTTGTCCAAATCTAATGGTGATCTTCTTCCTGACATATCCTTCTACAGAAGCATAATAGGAGGTTTGAAATGTCACCTTAACAAGACCTGAGTTAGCCTTTTCCATCAATAAACTAAGTCAATTTCTCTCAGCTCCATCCACAACACATTGGTAAACTTGCAAAAGGGTCCTCAAGTATCTCAAATCTACAGCGGACTATGGTTTTCAATTCAATAACAAAGGGCAGTATGACATCCAGGCATTTGCAGATGTTGATTGGGCATGTAACAGTGACAACCGAAAATCCATTGGTGTATATGCCATCTACTTTGTTGGTAATTTAATATCCTGGTCTTCAAAAAAATAGCAGGTTATTTCTCGATCAAGTATAGAAAGTGAATATAGGGCATTAGCAGTTGCTTCAGGTGAAATTTCATGGATTCAGTCTCTCATTGGCGAACTTCGATTCCATCTTCCATCTCCTCCTATCCTCTAATGTGACAATCAAAGTGCTGCAGCACTGGCAAAGAATCCAGTGTTCTATGCATGTTCAAAACACATTGAACTTGACATACATTTTATTTGGGATAAAATTTTAAGCAATACACTGCAAATTAGATATGTTTCTAGTGAAGAAAAAATTGTTGATATCCCGACAAAAACCTTATCATTCTCTCAATTCTCATACCTACTACACAAGCTCAAGGTTGTTTCTCACCCTTGTGCTTGAGAGGGGATGTTAGGAGACTGCTGTGTCAAGTTGAAGAAAAACAGAGCACAATTAAGTTGAAGGAAGCTTAGCTGATTAGCTACCATCGAAGGGTCAAAATTAAAGCTGAAAGAGGACCAGCATCAAGTCTAATACATCTTGCAGGTAAAAAGTTGCAGCTTAAATCAGTTATCATCCGTTGTGTACCAGGCTGGAATCAGTTAACGAAAAAGGAAGTCAGCTGAAGTCAGTTAAGCTTAGCTGGAAAAAGTTAGTTGTAACTCTTGAATAATTTCATGTATATAAATTCGCAATATATACTCAGTTGTAAATATGAGCTGAATTCAATGAAATCAAGAATGTATTAGTTCATTTAATTCTTAGAAGTGTTCTTAAGATTTTCTCTCACTTTCTCAATAAACAAACACAATTTCTAACTATGACGACTCTTAAGTATGTCAACAGACTAAATCCCGTGGTTGATGGAGGTTATAACACCATAAATGGGACATTTAGTATGGTACCCACAAGTTTATTATCATAGACTATAGACTACAGTACCTAATGAGAGTTTTATGTTGGACGAGTTTATTACGTCATAAATACATTCATGTAATCAAATGTTGTTATACATATTTTTATTTTAATTAATCAATTATAATTGTAATCTTTATAATGAGAAAATCTATAATACATAACATGATACAGTGTTTGACATTTATTTAAAATATTATCTTGCATTTGCCTCACAATAAAGGATTGTCTAATGACTCCATTTAATAAAATTATATCATATATTTAAAATTAGGACATGATTTTCAATCTTTAACTTAACAACTTATCAAGGATGAGAATTGAATAAAATAAATGTTAAAAATATTTGTAATTATTAATTAAGATCATTAATGTCTCTCTTTTTTTCTCCTTCCTTTTTCACAATTATCAATCGGAAATAAAAATTAAACAATTTATTTTCTTTAAACTTTATATATTTTCATTGTAGACTACATGTTTTTTTATACTGAAAGAAAAATTGAACAATTTAGTTAAATTCGATAATAGTAATTCATATTGTTGAGAGAATATTGGATAAATTTTTACAGTTCTTTTATATATGCAATATGTCTGCTTATTTCTTATTATATTATCACTTTATTTATTTATTTATTTATTTAAGCAATACAATAATTTTAATGTGGATGTTTTTATAGATGTATATTTTTATTTTCATCAGTGATAATATTTTCTGTTATTGACATTCATTTAAAAAAAATTACTCAATAGGTATAATGTAAACCCTGTTCTTCCAACACAAAGGTAAAATAGTCATTTAAGGATATTTAATATCGCACGTACAATATTCAAGATTTATTTGATACATTAACGAGACTTAGTAGAATTTAAGTTGATTTAATAAAATGATTAATATGGATTTATAAATACTTTTCAAAATCTGAAAAGGGACTAAATTGAAATATTTTTGAGACCAAATTGCAAGATTTTCAAACAATGAAAAAAATAACGATAATGTAGCTGTCACTGTAGCGAAATACTGTAGCAAGTTGAAAACAGTCGAACGAATTCAGAAAATGGTCGACTGGCAATATCGACATTGGTAAACAATACTAATCTGGTCGGTCGAATTGAAAAATGGTCCACCGGCAGTAAGGTTGTTGGACAACACTGTTTATAGCATTGTGGCGCATTATTTATGGCACTGTTCATAGCATTGTTCATCGTAAAAATTTAGTTGTTTCGAGATTTTTCAAGATGTTTAAGGGTATTTTAGACTTTTCATTCTTTATCTATATATACCCAAGCCCAAATAGTGTCTTGAAGCCTTCTCTCACTCTAAAACAAGGCTAAATTATTACTCTCTCTCTACAAAGCTTCTCTCACTTCTCTCTACAATTTCTCCAATTTCTTCCGATTAAATTTGAAAATTTTGTCACCAAATGACTTTCCGTCATCTCCTCTTCGATTTGATACCAATATTGGGCTAGAAAATGCTAGAAATGGCGAAGAAAAAAAATGGGTTTCGGGGAAAAATTAGGGCTTTTGCATGTAAGCGACAAATTGAGCTTTCTACTGGTTTGAACAAGTTACCGGTAAGTCAATTTACCCATTTCAAGTATGATTATTAGATTTGAACAAATTGAAGCCTAGGTTTTACTGTTCATCCGAATTTAATTTGATTTTCGCTTAGGAAACGTCGAATTGTGTTGAATTGTGCTAATTGAAATAATACGATGAAGAATATGAGTTGATTCGCTATTGAAATAATTATATTTATAATGTGACAAAATTGTAGATTTGTGTAAAAGTGCAGTAAAAGAAAATTATGGTGATATAAATGTGTGTTGAGTATTATCAGGAATATATATATATGATGTTAAATATATGTTGAATTTGTCATTAGAACGATTATATTGACATTTACCGAAAATGTGGAAATGTGAGAAATTGTAATAAATGATAGCTTGTAAAGACCTAGACACTTGTAATGTTGATGAGAATAAGCGTAATTGTTTGTAGATGTAAATGTAAAAAAAAAATAAACAAATTGGAAGGATCATGACCGTAGGATTCCGTTATTGGGAATTGGTTAAATGTTCTTCGTTAAGAAGCCTCGTAAAAGAATGTGTGTCAAGCCAAGGAATTGTAGACAGGTTACTCATAAACATTGCAATTAATGCATATTATAAATATGTGAAATATTGAATTTATGAGACTACATATATGTGACAATAGGCACCAAGAACTCGAGAATGGAACCTAGTGGGTGAGAGAATAAATTGTTGGGAATGAATACCCTTCCCGTTACAGTTAGTGAAACTATTTTTAACTTGTTTTCATGTTTTAATATGTTTTATAAAACTTACTATTTCATGAACTAAGAAATAGATTTATTACTGTTTCAAGTAAATGAAAATGGCCTGTGTGATTTAAATGATATATAAATGGTCAGGGGCCAAATTTGATATTGATAAAGTATGCTTATAACTGTTGAAATGAAATATTTATTGATTTAAAATACGAATGGCCATAGGCCAAGTTTGAGATTGGAAATGCATGCTTCATAATGATTTGAAATTGAAAATGCATGTTTATATTGACATTGAGAATAAAATGATTTGATTTTGATTATATATATGCTTGTGGCATTGTAATGGTGATATGGCCGAGAAGGCCAAGAGTTGTATGTAACTGTACCTACAGGCTAGTAGCCTAGGGACGGATCTACGAGAGACCCCCTAGGTGAGTGCACCGCAAGTGGGGCAGTTATATGGTTGGATGTGATGATATAGAGTTGCCCACCAGTGGGATTGTAGAGGACAATCATGAGTGTCACCACATGACTACTCGAGGCGAACGTCAGTGGTGGGCAGATTTGACAATTCATGCATATTTTTATGTTAAAAAGAATATGATTTATGAAATGAGCATCGTTTTATATGCATAATGTCCACTGACGGTCTCGGGATTACCATAGCCAAGGCAATTACCGAGAACAGGAGCCAGCTCAGTATTTTTACTAGCATACCATATTTTATCAACAAAAAATTGTTTTTAATGCATTTACAAATGATTTTATCGAACTGTATTTTTATCCACTCACGAGTATATCCCCATATACTCACCCCCCTCATCTCCCAGTTTTCAGGAGATTGAGATTAAAAAATGCATTGCGCAGTTGGTGGTAATTAATAAAGAGTGTAACACCCTCAAGTATTCATTTTATCCCCAACTCTCAGATTGACTAGATTAGTCCACTGAGCTTGACTTTGTAAAATCTTGTATGTATTTTATAAACATCAAATGATATAATTTGATAAGTATTCGACATATATCTTAATTTAAATATATGCCCATGGTGGGATGATTTGGAAACTGTCTCAGAGAGACATGTTTTTATAAATGTGATTATAACTGTTTTGAAAATTGTTTTAAGATATATGAGTGTACAAGGGTAACAGGTACCCAAGTAGCCTTATAAGCTTGAGGGACATGTTTAGGGATAAGAATGTGTCTCAAAGGTCTGTAACAATTGTCACGTGTGGACCCCACAGGCAGGGACGTTACATATAAATAGGGGTGGATACTTTTGAACTGAACCGATCCAAACCTAATCAAACAAATAGTTTGTATCAATTTTGATCAATTTAAAAAATGAGTTCAATTTTACTAAAAGAAATAAAATTGACCAATTTTGGTTCGTCCAAACCGACAAAACTAAATATGTTTATTATTTTAATTAATAAATAATGACTTATTTAAATTTAATTAATTTAAAATTTTAGAAAATAATTTTTATTTTTGAGTTTATGACCTATAAAATTAAAAAATAATTTTTATTTTTTGGTTTAATTCTAACTAATGAATCAAATCAAACCTAAATTTGTCTTATCACTTGTAATGTAAAATATAAAATGAAAAACTAAGGTCTTATAATTAAATTAATGTTTTGGGCATTGGTTTGAATTGGTTCAATTTGTTTCCATTATCGATTTTATCTAAACTAAAACTAACAGTTTTAAATCAGTTTGGATTTTGAACCAAAACCGAGTTAAACCGACTTTGCCCACCTCTAGGTATAAATAAATTTTTTTGTTGAAAAAATATTAACTTAACTAGAGTTAGGAACAAAACTCCTATGTTAATTGGTATTTAAGAATATCCTAAAAGTTAGGAATTATTTTATTTTTTATTTACAAAGTATTGTGTCCACCATTATTATCACGATTTAAGACATATGAATTATATTTTTACTATTTGATTTAAATTATATAGTAACACAAATTATTATGAAAATTAAGAGATCCAAAAACAAAAATTATGTAATGATTTTGGGATTTAGCTTCTACAAGATCATTTGGTTGATTATGGCACATTATAACAAATTTGATTGTAATTCTTATTATATTTATCTATTGTAATACAAATGATGAATCATGAGAAAATATTGACTATTCTTATAATTTTGAAAATATCTCTTACTCATATTATCTCCCTTTTAAGATGGAGAGAATATTTTCGTAGACTAAGTTTATTTCAAATTGTTGTAATTTTTATTTTGATTTCCTGCTCCTCCTCCTCCTCCTCCTCCTCCTCTTTCTATGGTTTACAAAAAAATTATTGATCTTCTTCTTCTTCTTCTTCTTCTTCTTCTTCTTCTTCTTCTTCTTCTTCTTTTATTTCAAATTGTTGTAATTTTTATTTTGATTTCCTCCTCCTCCTCCTCTTCTTCTTCTTCCTCTTTTATTTCAAATTGTTGTAATTTTTATTTTGATTTCCTCTTCCTCCTCCTCCTCCTCTTTCTATGGTTTACAAAAAACATTATTGATCTTCTTCTTCTCCTCCTCCTCCTCCTCCTCTTTCTATGGTTTACAAAAAAATTGTTGATCTTCTTCTTCTTCTTCTTCTTCTTCTTCTTTTTCTTTTATTTCAAATTGTTGTAATTTTTATTTTGATTTCCTCCTCCTCCTCCTCCTCCTCTTTCTATGGTTTACAAAAAATTTATTGATCTTCTTCTTCTTCTTCTTCTTCTTCTTCTTCTTCTTCTTCTTCTTCTTCTTCTTCTTCTTCTTCTTCTTCTTCCTATGGTTTACAAAAAAATTATTGATGAAACAAATATATTACACCGCAAGTTTACAAAAAGCAAATATATTACATCGCAAGTTATATATGAAGATAATTCTTCTTCTTCTTCTTCTTCTTCTTCTACAAAAAAATTCTTCTTCTTTCTATGGTTTACAAAAAAATTATTGATGAAACAAATATATTACATTGCAAGTTATATATGAAGATAATTCTTCTTCTTCTTCTTCTTCTTCTTCTTCTTCTTCTTCTTCTTCTTCTTCTTCTTCTTTTCTATGGTTTACAAAAAAATTATTTATTCTTTCTATGGTTTACAAAAAAATTATTGATAAAACAAATATATTACACCGCGAGTTATATATGAAGATAATTTTAAATTTTAAATTTTTATACAAATTCATTTATACTGGAATAAATAAAAATTCACTTCTTCTTCTTCTTCTTTCTATGGTTTACAAAAAAATTATTGATGAAACAAATATATTACACCGCAAGTTATATATGAAGATAATTCTTCTTCTTCTTCTTCTTCTTCTTCTTCTTCTTCTTCTTCTTCTTCTTCTTTCTATGGTTTACAAAAAAATTCTTCTTCTTCTTTCTATGGTTTACAAAAACAAATATATTACACCACAAGTTATATATGAAGATAATTCTTCTTCTTCTTCTTCTTCTTCTTCTTCTTCTTCTTCTACAAAAAAATTCTTCTTCTTTCTATGGTTTACAAAAAAATTATTGATGAAACAAATATATTACACCGTAGGTTACATATGAAGATAATTCTTCTTCTTCTTCTTCTTCTTCTTCTTCTTCTTCTTCTTTCTATGGTTTACAAAAACAAATATATTACACCGTAAGTTATATATGAAGATAATTCTTCTTCTTCTTCTTCTTCTTCTTCTTTCTATAGTTTACAAAAAAATTATTGATAAAACAAATATATTACACCGCAAGTTATATATGAAGATAATTCTTCTTCTTCTTTTTCTTCTTCTTCTTCTTCTTCTTCTTCTTCTTCTTCTTCTTCTTCTTCTTCTTCTTCTTCTTCTTCTTCTTCTTCTTTCTATGGTTTACAAAAAAATTATTGATGAAACAAATATATTACACCGCAAGTTATATATGAAGATAATTCTTCTTCTTCTTCTTTTTCTTCTTTAAATTGGAATAAATAAAAATTCACAAGAGTAAAATAAATAAATAAATAAATAAATTATATAAAATATGTGTATGGTAATAATATAATTTTATCACATCAGTTTACACAAAAATAGTTTGTATAGAAATTTGTATCCCTAATATTATTGTTATTACATATATATATATATATATATATATTGCTTTAATATATAATAAAAATAAATAATTTAAAAATAATAATAATAACTGCATGGTTAATACTGATTTATTTGACAGATATACGATTTAAATATGAGCACGTGGTACGAGTGACTCGAAAAAAAAAAAACCCAAAATTCCCGGAACATATAAAGAAGAGTAATGATGTTGATAACTCTATTTTATAACATTATTTTATCTGTTTAAATTTGAATTTTAACTTAGATCTTGTTGATTTTGTTATTATTAAATAAATTATTACATCTTTTTGTATTTTTT
>JAXCLQ010000058.1:0-10497 GCA_035584115.1 Cedrela odorata
ATAAATTTATGTATTAATTCTAAATTGTAGTAGGAAATTAGGAATGAATAATTTATGTTATTAATTCTAAATTATAACAGGAAATTAGAAATGGATAAATTTATATTATTAATTCTAAATTATAGTAAAAAATTAGAAATAGATAAATTTATGTATTAATTCTAAATGATAGTAGGAATGGATAATTTATGTTATTAAAGTTAAATTGTAGTAGAAAATTAGATATGGATAAATTTATATTATTAATTCTAAATTGTAGTAGGAAAATTAGAAATGGATAAATTTATGTTATTAATGTTAATTTGTAGTTAAGAAATTAGAATGCTTAGTAAATTAATAAAATTTGGTGAATTTTATTAGAATTTATGTTATTAATGCTAAATTGTAAGTAAATTGTGCTACATTTTATTGTTTTTGAAATTATGTGATATTTGAGTATGTTTTGATACTTGGATGAGAATTTGTGAATGTTCAATGTTTTGTATGTCGATATCATATTTATAAAATAAATATGAAAAATATTGTCGATGTGTGAAATTTATGAATGAAAATGTATTTTTTTGTAGCTCAAGTCGTTAGTTAGTACTTATTTTGATCTAGTCAAGTTTTGTGTCAAATGCTGGTCTTGTGAGGTAGTAATAATTTTGTTTAACGCGTAATGCATATTTTTGTTATATGAAAATGAAAAATGTTTGCTATATGCGGATTATGTAATTATAGTTTAGATCTGGATCATCGTGGGTACAGGTGACATTAACTGACTGAGTCGTATTGAAAGTATTTGTAATATGAATTGATTTTTATTCAATTGAAATGTTTGAAAATGTAGTGTTCTGTTTGAACATTTATTTTCTATACCGCATCAACATGTGAAACTTGCATGATTTACTTATTGAGATTGTATCTCATTGTTTATTTTAAAAATTTTATTTTTCAGATAATAGTACGTAGAAGTGATGAGACGCATGGAAGGTTAGTTAGGTATAGATAAAATTTTTGGATACATGTAATTAATAGTATAATTGAGGGACGAATAGTTGTCATATGTGTAATTTTATATGTATAAGTATTCTTGTTAAATATAACTGTTTAGGACTTTTGTAATAATAGTATAGTATTGTATAGTTAATATGATAATGATATTATATTTGGAATTATGCATGGAAGGGGGTGTTACATTTATATTTTTTGGACAAGAGAAAATTGAATAAGAATTTGCATAAGGATTGTGAAGATAGAAAATTTTTTTGATAGCATGATAAATAAGATGTTCACCATAATATTATATTATTTTTTTTTATATTTAATTTTTGAATATTGAAATTGTTTTGAAGTATAAGAACGTGATATCGCTTATATAAGTCTACATTCTCAATAGAACATTGAGTTCTGTTTAATTTATGAAGGATAATGTTTAGCCTTTTGGCTTGGGCTATTAAGCTATCCTTCATTTGAACACGCTTTTTGAGTTAAAAGGGGAGTCATGATAGAAAATGTTTAAAAACAAGGAAGAAGATGATGAAAGGGAGTTTGAATAAGTTTTAAATTCAATTTTTAATTTGTTAGATCAAGATTACTCATAAGCAAAGAATATACTTTTAAAGTTGAAATTAGGTTATGAAAAAAGATTTGAGAGGAATATGTTTTTCTTATTTAGATAGTACGAAGAAGGGTTCGAAAGGGATATGTTTTTCTTATTTGGAGAGAAGGAGGACAAAAGAGAAATGCTTTTAAGTGATCTTTAAGAGTTTTCTTAAGAAGAGAGAGTGTTTCGTTACTCAACTCTTTCTTTTCTTTTTGAATTCTCTCGTAAGATCCTTCTTTTTATGAACCACATGAGACTCTTTATTTTTAGAATTCTCTTGTAAGGTTTGGAATAACTAAGCAACGAAGAAATTTGACTTTTTATTTTAAAATTTTAATTCATGACTATGTTCTTCTCCCTGTGGTGGATAATTCTTCTGTAATCTTTTGAATAATAGATCACAATTTTTTTTAAAATTTGGAAAAAAAGTTTGCTATATAATTAGATGATCCCAAAAATATTTGTAATTGAGTTTTATCCTTAATTTTATGTGAAAATTTAATAGCAAATTCTATAAATCTATTAATTAGTGTAATTGTTAATAGATAAATTACATTCCCTAAAAATCTAATTTTTGTGTGAAATAATTTTATTTTAGGGGTTGATATGATTAAATCAATTTTTTTAACTACGTGGAAGAAAGTTTGTAAATATTTAAAGTGTTGATCTATGGATTTTGAGAATACTAAAACATCATCTATGTAAACTATAATAAAATTTGTATAATGATTTAATATATAATTCATAATATTTTGAAATTCTGAAGAGGCATTCTGAAGAGACATTTTTAAGTCAAAATGGCATAACATTCCATTCGTAATAACCAAATGACACTGTAAAGACTATCTTATATTCATCTTCTTCAGCTATTTGTACTTGTCAAAATTCACTTTTTATATCAAATTTTGAAAATATTGTTAAATCATATAATCTTTTGAGTAATTTTTTTATTGGGAATTTGATATATAATCCATTGTAATATTTCATTTAGAGGTTTATAATTAATTACTAATTTAGGCACTCGTATTTTTATTTTATAATTTTTATTTACATAAAAGGTTGAACAGTTCCAAGGTGATTCGAATTTTTGGATAAGATTTTTGTTGAGTAAATCTTGAATTTTTTTTTTTTTTACAATATTCTATTAGATTATGATTCATTTCAATAGGTCTAGCCTTAGTTAGTATACGTTTCTCACTAAAGTCTTTTTCATAGGGTAGGTAGACCGTATGTTTTTTTCTGTCCCAAAATACACTAGGTAAATTTGAACATATTTCTTTTTGAAAAAGTTGTTAGATATGTTTTATTCTCTTTTTGATAATGAGATTCTTTAATTGTTTGTGCATATTCTTATATTGTATTTCTTTTTGTAATACCTTAATATGACTTTTTATTATTATTTATTATTAGATTTATCTATTTATAAATAGAATTTTGTTGGAGTAATGATATTTCTTTATTGTTGATAGCGGACAAAAATTTAAAGGTAAGTGGTATGTTTAACACGTTAGTGTGAATTTCTATTTCATTTACTTTAAAGATATATATATATATATATATATATATATATATATGTGTGTGTGTGTGTGTGTGTGTGTAAGAAATGGTGTACCTAAAATAATATTTTGACTCAAATTTTTATCTAATATGAAACTATTCTTAAAACAATAATTTTAATTATAAATTTAGACTTTGGATAATTTATATTTAACATTCAGATTAGAACCATTTGCACCACTTAATTTTTTATAAGCCTTTTCATAATGTTGAGTAGGATTAATCATTCTCTAATATAATTTTAATTAGTACCTGAATCAACTAATACAATTGTATTTAAATGAAAATTATTTTCTATATGTGAAGATATTCTAACATATCATTTTTAAAAAATTAATTTTTTCTATAATTTGAATGTAATTATTGTTTATATCTTTTTGACTATTAATATCTTGATTTGTATAAGTAGTTTCATTTTCTTGATTGGTTGTCTTTTTTTTTTTTTTTTGAATTTTCTAATATGTTTAATTTAACATCCGTTTGTAGTAGTTGTTGTTGTAATTGTTGACAAATTTCTTTAATTTGGGTTTTAATGATTTTAATTTCTTCTTGTAATTCTCTTATAGTGACTTGTTTGAAAAGGCTTTGCATAAGATATTTTTCAAATAGTTTATTTAAATTAAAAGGTTTTGGATTACTAGTATGTCGTTCTTGAGTAATTATATATTTTAATTTTAATAAATATTCTCTTCGTGTGTCAGGATCATCTATTTTTTTATAACATCTAATGGAAACTATTTTTTTAATTTATTTTTAGTAATTATATTAATTGTCTTACATGCACAGATTCCTTCTTAACAATTATTATCCGAATTACTATTTGTTGAATAATTACTAGATTCATGAATTTTTTAAATAAAATCTTCTGAGTTAGAGCTATTACTAGATTATTTACTAATTAACAATTGAGTAAATTTGTTTCTAAGATTTTTTTGGTCTTGGAATATTTCATTAATTTTATTTTTTATTTTACAATTATTTGACGTATGATTAGGCTTTTTACAAGTCCAACAAACTAAGTCTTTTTTTTATTATATTTCGGTTTATATTAAGTATTGGATTTTTTGTATTTCTCTTATAATATTGATAATTAAATTGGTCATTTTGTTTTTCTAGGCTTTATATAATATGTAATAGTTTTAGGCTTATATTTTTTGTCTTATGGGATGGTGGCTTAATATTTTCATAGTGATACTGTTCACAAAATGATCATACGGTGTGGGTAAAACTATACCTATCAGTTTTTATTTTTTTTATTTTTTATGATATAATGCTAAGCCTTCTTTTTTAATAAAAACAAAAAGTTGACAATAAACTATGTTATCCCAAGCAATAGAAGTTCATTTAAAATATTTTGCTAATTTTTTGAGTATTCTATCTGAAAAAAAATTTTAGTAATCTTACAATGAACCTTTTTTTTCCAAAAAGAGGTAGATCTTTGGAATAGGTGTGTAATAAAAATATCTTTATACTATCTAAAATCTTTTAGAGTTGGGTATCTAAGATTAGTCAAGACAATGTTTAAACATTGTAATTCTTCTTGAAAATTTCCTATAAAATTTATTGCCATTGTGTAAATTATTACTTCTACTGTATCCTGTCTAGTTTAAATTGTAATATTTCTATCTTCATCTTTTTTTTTTGTATTTGTTTTGTTTGGTTGAGTATTATATTTTGATTAAGTGTTCCTAAACTATTATCCCACATATATATAAGGGATCTTGTAAATTCTGTTACTATTAATTTTGCAGATTTATGGTCTGTAACTTTTTGGGCTTTATAGGCTGAGAAGCCATCCCTATTTCTTGGAGTAAATTCATTATTTCATTTTATGATCTATCATTAAATTCTTTCTCCTGAATATATGCCACTAATATATTTTGATCTTTCTTCATATTGTATATTAGGTGAAGTCGGTTTGGGGAAATAATTTCTTGTGTGATTATTTTTCCAATTAACAGTAGGCTCAGTCATTCTTTGTACTATATTTATTTCATCAGGTTTATTATCACTGTCACTGTTAATTTGAATATCTTGTTTAATTTGTCTTATAGTATTTATATTTGAGGGGCTAGGTAAAGTTGCTAACTTTTGATTAATTTGTTTTAATAATTCTGATTTAGGGAATTGCAATGGCTCATTATTTTTTTAGGGCAAATTATAAGGTTTGAATAATAAAGGTGAAATATTTGTCAGAAATTGTGTGGACTGTGTGGTTATAATATTTTTATTATTATCTAATTTATCTTTTATTCAATTAGCTTGTTTAGATTTGACTTTGATAATTGTTTTTTTCATAAACCTTTTTAATGTTATCTAAATTTGCTGGTTCTATATTTGATATATTTTCTCATATTTTGAAAGGTGAAACTATGATGTCATTTTCTATGGTTTTAATCATAATTTGCTCTAATGGTGGATGTACTAATTGAATAATTTCTTATTTAGTAGTATATCATTTCCTAAGTTGAGAAGTTTGTATATTAATTTTAGAATTTTTAA
Organism: Cedrela odorata; assembly: GCA_035584115.1. Classification (NCBI taxonomy): domain Eukaryota; kingdom Viridiplantae; phylum Streptophyta; class Magnoliopsida; order Sapindales; family Meliaceae; genus Cedrela; species Cedrela odorata. Next base: position 5,645 of record JAXCLQ010000058.1, read on the forward strand.
AAGAAATTTCTATATTATTTTGAGATGCATAAATATCAAAACAAATAAAGAAAGATACTGTTATTTTTATCTATTCATTTCTTCATACTATTCTATCCTAATTTCGTCAGTTTTTTGTTTACTAAAGGTTAAAAAATATCAATTTCTTTTTTCCTTATTTTCTTCTAACGTAAAGTCTTTTCTTAAAAATGATTTGTCTATTTCAAAATTATCATTTTGTATTATATTAATAGTTTGAAAATCTGATAAAGTGGGTCAATTAGGTGATTGATTAGCTACTGGTTTAGTTATTGGTGGAGTATAATTTACTCTACTATTTGTTTCTACTTTTTCTAGTTTAGCGGAAGGTTTTTTAAAATGTTTTGAACTACTGGAATAAGAAAATGATGATTTACCAGATTGAATATCAGAATAATTAGTTGTTCTAGGTTTTTCTCTAAATGAATTAAATCTTAATAATACTTTTCCATCAAAAGTTTCAACTACTTTGAAAATCTCTTTTTGTACTAAAATTTTTAAAACGTTGAGAATTTTCTATTTTCCATACTTTTGGAACATAAATTTCATTTCATTGAAGTAGCTTTGGAGTATATGATGATGTAGGAGTATTTTTATCTTCTATTTCTATAGCTAATATTGTAGTTTCTCCTCTATGGTTTTATGACAAACATCTAGAATTGAATTCAGAAATTATTTGTTTAAAATATACTTTGTATAATGACAAATATCCATGTCTACTATTCCTAAATTTAATATATGGTAAATGAATATTTAAAACTAAAGTATCTAATATAGTTGGATAATGCAAACTAACTTAAAAACTTGGAGCACAACTAAAATAAACTGCACCATTGTAAAAGTTTGACTGTACTACACCTAAAAGTGAATTTTTAAATTTGAATAAAGTTTTATCTTTTAATAACATTTTTACTAGAGAATCTAAACCCATTCTAGATAATGGTTTTATAGCTATTTGAATAAGTCTAAAGTATATATAATTAAAACATTTTTATTTATATTTTTCTCATGCTATTTGATTGAGTAATTTAATTTCTCCAAATTCATTTGTAATGATAAAGTTTTTTCATGTTCTTTAATTAAATAAGCTATTTTAAAATTAAAAGTTCCTATCTCATCAATATTATCTGGTGAAATATAGGGTAGTCTATCCTTAACTATTATTTGACTAAAATTACTTATTTTAGACATTATTTCTCTAAATCCTATAGTCCAAGAGGACTCCTTACCTTTAGAACCAAATATTTTCTTCATTGATGATGCCATACCTTAAGCATATTACTATTCACCAATCTTAAAACACAACAATTATTTAGTCAGGAAGTTATAAGAACACCTAGGTAATTCAATAGTCTCATTGCCACCCTCTAGTCTTACTGTCGAGTAAGACCCTATCTAAAATGGGATTACTTGCAATCAAAGATCCAATATAGAACAAACAATATTAAATCAATTTATCAAGCTCTTTCGTAATATCATTCCTACCACCAGCTCTTACAGCGATTATTCGAAAATAAGTAAATGAAAATTGATTTAAAATAAATTAATAAAAGTAGATTGAATATGATAAAATAAAATTAAAATAGTAATAAGAGATAAATATAAATTGAATGAAGCCATTGTGAACTTATTAGAACTTTATTGAAAATTTATTGTAAGGTTGTGAGCAGAGAATTCAAAGGATTTACAAAAAGTTTTTCTCTCCAAATTAGTCTCTCTTACAATTATAAAATACTAACTATTACAATAATTGTATAAAGTAAAATTTAATATATCACAAAAGAGACATAATTATTATGCTGGTCCCATCTTCAAATGTCATCTTCATCATACTCATCATTCATCTTCTTCATCTATAGTTTCTTTCAGATATGGTATTCTTTTATTCTGCAGTTACCTTTTAAAACTTTGCTTTGTAGTTTTCTCAAAATTAATTTTCAATCAAGTTAGCTGTTAGAACACCAAATATCCAATGGTCTTACAGTCACGCACCTGCTCATGGAGTCCACACGTGACAACCGCCATAGACTATTGGGACACGTTCGATATCCCTGAACATGCCTTTCTGGCTTGTAAGACTGCTTGAGTACCTGTCCCCTGTATAATTAACAATATACAATTGTCTCTCCGAGACATTTATAAATCATTCTACAAATAAAAGTATATTTAATTTAAAATACATACAAGGTACATATTAAATTACATCCTTTCAAACTCATAATTATATACATACAAAGTTTTACAAAGTCAAACCAAGTAGACTAATCTAGACAGTCTGTGAGTCGAGGATAACAATGATACCTGAAGGCGTTATACCCTTAATCGATCACCACCACTCATACAATGTACTTTTCAATTCTCAATCTCCTGAAACTGGAAGGTGAGGAGGTCAGTATATGGGGATATTTCGTGAGTGGATAAAAATATGTTTATAAATGCACGTAAAACAATTTATTTTAATAAAATCATGGCTTGTTATTCAAATCAACAGATTGACTCCTTTTTTCGGTGGTTACCTTGGCGGTAATAACCCTGAGATCGTTAGTGAACTTTATGCATAGAAAACAATGCTTATTTGATAAAATTAACTTTTTTAAAGATAAATAATGCATGTTAATTTCCAAAATTGGCCTACCACAGACGTTGGTCTCGAGTAGTCATGTGGTAATACTCATAACTGTCTTCAACAATTCCGCAGGTGGGCAACTTCATAATGTTCGCCCATATAATTGCCCCAAATACGCCACATTCACCTAGACGACCTCTTCATAGGTCCGTCTTTAGGCTACTACCAACCTTTTGCTACAGTAATAAACAATCCTGGCCCACCCGACCATATCACCAATACAATCTACATGTAATCCATGTATACAAACATTTATAATCATTTTATTTTCAACAACAGTATAAACCTCGCATTTTCAATATCAAACTTGGCCTTATAGCCAATAAAATGTTTATTCAATCCACATGCCATCCATGTATATTGTAAAACAACAATAATAAATTTTATTTCTTAATTCATAAAACAGTAAGTTTTATAAAAACAATTGAATAGTATAAAACATGTAAAAATATCCACTCACTGTTAAGAGATGGTCACTACTCTTACAATTACTCCTCTCGCCCACTAGGTTCCACTATCGAGTGTTTGACGCATAATACTATATATGCATGATTTCATGAATTTCAATATTTCAAATAATTATAACATGCACTAGATGTGATATTTGTGTATAATATATCTACAATTTCATAGTTTGATACACATTACATTATAAGGCTTAACTTTTAAGGTCATTTACTCGATTCTCAATAACGGAATCTCGTGGCCGTAATTATTTCTAATTCACATTTTCATTTGAGACAACTATACTTATCCTTAACAACATTTAACACGAATAAGTCATCATAAACTTCCATTTATCGAAATTCTCCACAAATCTACATTTTCTTCAAATAGAAATATAATTATTCCGAATAACAATTAACGCATGTTCAACGTCATATTCTTCCAATTATCACCATTCAACATAATTCTATATTTCCTATGCGAAAATCAAATGTAAATTTGAATAAATAGTAAATTCCAAATTTCAATATACTCAAAATCTTAAAATCATGCTTATATTGAATTAACAGACTTACCGAAAATTGTTTAAACCCTTAAGAATCTCAATTTGTCTTTCAAATGCAAAATCCCCAAGTTTGAATCGAAACCCATTTTTCTTCTTCGTTTATTTTTGCCCTTTCTAGCCCAAATGTGGTACCAATGTAAAGAGGAGAAGTTGGGGAGTAATTTGGTGATGGAAATGTGTAAGATAGTCGGAAGAAATTTAAAAAAAAAATCAAAAGAAATGAAAGGGAAGAGAGAGAGAGATGAATTTTTTTTTTTAATGTTTTTAGAAAGAGAGTGATGAATAAGAACTGTTGAGAGCTTCTATTTATATAGATAGAGGATAAAAAGACAAAAAAGCCTTTAAAATCTTTGAAAAATCCTCAAAAATTTATTTTTTCTAGCAAATCGGTCGACCTTTTTCGAAATCGGTCAACCTGATTGTTACAATGTCATAAACAATATTGTGAGTAGTGTCATAAACAGTACCGCTACAATAATACAGTGCTACAGTGTCGCCAAACACACATTTTGCCAGTTGACCATTTTCTAAATCCGATCAACCTGATTGCCACTGTATCCCTAGCACACTCACTGTCGGTTAATCGATTTCGTAATCTGGTCGACTGAATTACTACACTAACTTGCTATAGTACCTTTACTACAGTAACTTGATTTTTTACTATTTAAAATTCTTGCAATTTGGTCCATGAAAATCTTTCACTTTGATCCATTTTCAGATTTTGAAAAATACAACAAAATCCATATTAATCATTTATTAAGCCAACTTAAGTTCTCCTAAGTCTCATTAATGTGTCAAATAAATCTTAAATTATACACGTGTAATAATGAATGTCATTAAATTATTATTTTACCCCTATGTTCGAAAAATAGGGTTTACACTTACTGCCTCACACGGGTTTTACTATCTAGTTCACCTAGCTTACCATCGCATGCACAACTTTTACTGTTACCTTCTTGATCTTCAAAATAATCTTAAGAGACTTGCATCACAAAGTTTCTCAAGGTTTCAACAAAGTAAAAGTTAACCAAATCTAATTGTTACTGTAAATTAAAAGATAAAAGAAAAGTATAATGTTGAAGGATTTATTGTAACACTCGTAAATTTTATAGAACTCATTACCTCAATATTATTTAAGTACATTAGATTTGTATTCATAATATGTATATGACATATTATTATGGATGTAAGAAAATT
>JAXCLQ010000059.1:0-10496 GCA_035584115.1 Cedrela odorata
TTATTAATCATAAACTAATTTACAATAATTTACAAAGTTATATATACATAAGGATGATATCCCTAGACCATATGACATGATTGGTTCTAAGGCATATCTCCAACAGGAAAATATTTACATGTTAAACCAGATCGATCATCAAAGGTATCGATCCATTAAAAAGAAGGGATCGATATATAAAGGCAAATGTATCGATACTCAATATCAATGAAAATTCCAAAATCAAATTCTTAAGGAACAGATGGATACTCAACCCAAAGGAATTGATACCCAACCTAAAAGTATCAATACCTAGTCTAAAAGTATCAATATATGATGCTAATTTGGGTGAAATTTGATGAGCAAATTGGTCTTTTCACTTATTATTAAAAATACTAGAGAGGAAGATTCAACTCTAGAGTGTTCCTCATTCGTTCATTTCCCTCTCTCTTTCTAAAACACCTCTCTCTTTCTTTTTCTCTCTAATTTCCTCATACATTTTGGCAAATCCCTTAGCATTCTTTCAAATTTGGTTGCTAATGATTACCCATCTTTTCTTCATCAATTTGGTATCTATATTACACCGAAAAATAGCAAAGAAGAAAACTAGGGTTTGAAGATAAATTGAGGTTTTTGCATTCAAACAACAATGTGAGGTTCTTACAAACTCCTACATGTTAGAGGTAAGCCTATTAACTTATGTTGGCCATGATTTTAAGATTTGATAACAAGTTAAAATCTTAGATTTCACTGTTCATGTGAGATTTATTTGGATTTTGTATAGGAAATGGAGATTTGTGTTGATTTGGGGAAAATTAAAAGTATATGATAATTATATACATGTTAAATATTGTTTTGGAATGAGTAATCCATTTTAGACAGAAATGCGAAATAAAAATAGTTATCGCCATGGGATTTTATTGTTAGAAATCAGTTAAATGGAATCGAGTAGTAAGCTTCATGGTGTGATATATGTCAACTAAGATAATTAAGTTTTGTTTTCTATGAGCATTACATTTAATGCATATACGCTAATTTAATTGGAATCGTGGAATTCAATATATATATATATATATATGCATGTGTGGTATTAGGTTATAAGAACCCGAGAGAAGAGCTAAGTGAGAGTGAGAATCAGTAGTGGAAGTGATTACCCTCCGCTTGTTGTGAGTAAATTTCTACATAAACATTATGTAAATAAAATGCATGTGATATTTATATGTACGCTTGTGTGTAAAACAAGTGTTTTGAAATGTTGAAATGAAACTTGAAATGAATGTTTTACATGTGTTTTACTTGGATATTGGGATGTTTGATTATTTGGTCTGCTGTTATAAATACTTTAATTATACATGCTGAAATGGTTGAGGAGGCTTGATTTGTTTTAATGTTTTATAATCATTGCTGAAATGATTTGATTTGAAATATGCATGTATATTGGTGATGAGGTTGGTAAGGTCAGTTATTGTTTATTGGCTAGTGGGCCATGTTATTGATTGTATATACAGGGAGGAAGCCTATGGACGGACCTGTTGAGAGGTCACATAGATGAGTAGAGCCTTAGTGGGGTTGATATAAAAGGGAGAGGTCATGGCAAGTCCACTCTGTGCCTTGCACGTATGTGCAATTTTAGAGACCCTATAGAAAGTCCTGGAGGCTTGATAGGGATCTCATGGATTTAACGGATTACGAGGACAGTCGCTCATGTCACCAAGCGACTACTCGAGACCAACATCAGTGAAGCGAGCTAGTTTTATAAATGCATGCTTTACAAGAAAATAAATGATTTTACAAAGCATGAGAAATGGTTTTCTATTTAATAAATCTTTATTGCATATGGTTTATGCATGAAAAGCCCATTGATGGTTATGGATTTTGTCCTGACCAAGGTAGTGTGTCGATGACGTATGGATAGCTCGATTGATTGTGTTTTAAAAACTATTGCAGACCAATGAAATATTTTTTTATCATTGTTTTTAAATGACATGTAACTGTACATATGTATTTTGAGTACATTGTGATATAAATCCCAATATCTGTATTAGTAAATGCCTATGCATGTATATATATCGGTATAATTATATACTCACCCCTCACAATTTCAGCTTTCAGGTTAGGCGCGTTAGTCCTAGCTAATCTAGTGACGATGATAAAAAACTTGAGAAGCTCCTTGTAAGTTTTCTATTTTGATTCACTTGTATAAGTTAGAGTCCATTAGATATATGTTTTTACTTGGATTTGTGATTCCTGGGGAAATGTGTAAAGTATTGTATCATAACTAAATGTTATGTAAGAAATTATTATTTTGTTCAACCCATATGATAAATGATTTTCTATATTGATATTTTATTTTCTAAACATGTTGTGGATGAATTGATCACAAAGATCAATTCTTTGAGAATACTCCCACAGATGTTAAAAATATTTTTAGGAGTGTAAGATGTATAGGTTAACCTTACAGGTTCTCTTGATATGTTCTGGACATTAAAGAATGTATCAAGAGGGTCTGTGGTGATTGTCATAGGTGGACCCTAGGGTTGGTGTGTGATAGAACAACTTTATGCTTGGACTTGAGCTGGTTTTAAGTTGACATGGACCACAAGCTCCAGGTACCTTTTTGTTGAGTTTTAAAATGCCACGAACAACACCTGTATTCACTAATTTGGCTAGATTCTTTCAATTTAAATTTTCAAGTTTTTGATGCCATATTTCTATATCATCAGATTATATTTTGTGACGAGTGAGTGGATGTGTGAAAATGTAATAATTGTCAGATAATTTAGATCATTCCAAAACACGATTCTCAAATTTATCAAACACTTGACATTTTTCTTTTATAAATTTTACCCAAAGATTAACATCACAAATTTGACTACTATTAATCAAATTTGCCTTAAGATTTTCAACATGAAATACATTTGTTAGTTTTGGGAATCCTTCAACATTGGGTGTTTCTTTTCCTATGATCCGTCCTTTGGCACCATCAACAAAAGTCACATGTCTCTCTAAATACTTTTCATAATCCACTAAGTTTTTATGGTTTTCTATCATGTGTTTAGAACATCCACTATCAAACTACCAAGAGTTAGTAGCACAAGTTTTTAAAGATGTATAAGTAACAAAACAATTAATTTATGATTTCTTTACCCAAATTTTTCTATCTTGGAAAGTTTTAGATTTTTATTTCATTTTATATTTCAAGAATTTCATAAATTTAAATCAATTAGGTCGAATGTACCCTTTAATGTTGCAAAAATGACAAGTAGAAACAAATCTTTTGGTGTTACCTTTTAAACCATATGATTTATGATCTAAAACCTTTCCTTTAATTGTGCTAAAAGAATTAAAATTAGTCGGCAAAGTTTTTACAAACACAATTTTGGAACAAGAAAGTTTTTCATTATGATAGCCAAGTTCTTGATTATTCTTGCAATTTTTTTCCCAAGGTCAAAATGTGTTCAAGTTTAGATGTACATAAATTCAGCATCTTCAAAGACTTTTAAGTATACTCAAACTCATATTTTACCTCACTTATCCTTCTATCTTTCTAGCAATAATGGTTTCCATTTTGTTCATCATCCTTTTTTGCTTTAGATTGTTTGTTCAAGAGACTTCCAACTTGCTTTTCCAAGGATTTGTTATATTTGTAGACTTCTATCTATTTGTTAAACATCAATTCGCAAGAAGCATGTATTGTACATGTCTAGCTACTTGTAATTCATCAAAATTACTTTCACAAAGACTGATTTCAGAGTCAGTCATTTTTTCTGCTTCTTTCGAATGAACATCCGTTAATTCTGTTGCAATAGAACTAGATACCTGTAGTTTTTCATCTTTTCTAGAATGTGAGTAAACATTTAGAGTAATGTAATCACTTACATTTTTTTTATGTTTCCACTTATAATTCATCATTACTCTAAGTGATATTCAAGACCTTTGATTTTTTCTTGAGTGTATTTGCACATTCGACTTGTATATATCCAAAACCATCACACTCCCTATATCAAATACCTCTTTTTCTGTTATTTTCAAAGGGATTAATAGGAGACTTATCTTTTGAAGGAAACTTGGAAACTTGCTTATTCTTATGTCCTATCATTTTCAGAATCTTATTAAAATTCTTTATGAGAAGAACAATTGCCTCAGAATGATCCATGTCCGATTTCTCGTTATCTTTAGTGTGAATTTTTTCGGCTTGAATGACTATGCTTTTCTCATTCTTTCGTTGCTTCAATTTCATCTCAGATGTCCTAAACAATTATTAATTCTTCAACATTCATTAAATCAATGACTTTATTTTCTTCAATTGTTGTGACTTTTTTATGCGAACCTCTAAAGAACAATTCTATGAAAACCCAAAAAAGGTGGATAGAACCTCAAATAGCCAAACCAAGAAAGAAAAGTTAATCATTGACCCGAAACTCGCGATTAAGCAACTAACCAACGGTATTCTGAAAGAGAATGCCATAAGATCACTCTTGATGAGTTCTAACAATCAAGTTTATGAAAATAAATTAAAAGAAAAACTTAACTCTCAATTAAAAAGATGTATTTGTGTGCCTCTTATTTGGCCAAGGGTTATAACACCCTTAAATATATCATTCTCTTAAAAACTATGGTTTTTAATTTGATAACCTTAATGATATAGTTTGGGCTTAAAATTTGGCCTTTAACAAGGTCTCATAAAGTATTAAAAGTTATATAAAATTTGGGTCTAAAAGCCCATCAATAGAAAATAACCAAAATACCCCTAAGCAAGAATAAGATAATAGGTCAATGAATAGTGACAAATTTGGCCCATGTGTAATGGGGCCTATAAAAGGCTTGGACTCTCCTCCTTTGATGCTTGAATGAGATTATACCATCTATAGTTTTTAACTAAACCCAAGTGTGCAAGTGAAGTAACAGATTGAGCCTTTTGCTCCATTATGTTATGAACAAGTCCATTTAGTGCCTCTTTGATCTCCTTAGCTCTGGATCTAGTCATTGAGCCTTGAAGAACATGTAAAGGATCACGAACAACTTGATCATGATCATCCAATGGTGGGCTTGATCCGTCATCACTTTTGCTTGAAACCTATCTAGAAGTGAGAACAATATTTTTCTTACAACCTTGGATTATGAATATTCCTCACCTTAAAGCATAAGATTCATTAGCAATATTATTTGATTTGAAATTAAAATCAACAAGCAATTCATCATCTTCTCTTTTAAGAGTTTTAATTCTAAAAGCAAGTATTTGAAATTTAGAACCCTTCACCGCTGAAGTTTCCTTATAGTAATTGAAGTATATCCTATGCCTTATTTATGGATCCACAAGTCAAAATCAACTTGAACTAATTCAAGTTTACAGCATTCAAAATTGTATTTAGAGCCTTAAAGTTGTAATTTGTCAAATTATCCTTAGCACTTGTCTAATTTTCTTCTAGTTTTAGAATGCCATATCTTTTCCATTTAATGAAAATTCGTCCTTGAATAAAAATATCATGTAGATAAAATTTATAGTGAAATATTAGATAAAAAAAAATTCATATACTTTTACAATGAATCTTTATCAAAATTCAAAAATAACTATGTTATGCCTTTTTCTTGATCTAGTTAGTAAATTCTCACAAAAACTTGATCTTGTAATGATAAACTAACAAAAAAATTAATTTAATTTTTTTCAAATTTTCACTTAATTAAAGTTCAATTTGAATTGAAATTCTCGATAAGATCTTTTACAAGAAAAATTCTCTTGCTTTCACTTTGAACCAGCAAAGCTATGTTAACCACATACTTTCTTCTTCAGCCTTTACCATACACCATTTTTGTAATATCAATGTTATTATTTCTCTTATTCAATCACCATCTAATGAAACTTTAAACCTACAAAGATTTGACCTAAGATTATCTAAAGCCTAGAAAATGAATCAATTAATGAACGCAACAAGTAACCAATTAATAATAGTAAAAAGAACCATCAAGAACATAGGTTACGTGGTTCAGCACTAAGGTTTAAATCCACAAAGCAAAATTGTCATAAAAGCTTTGTTAAGATCTTTGAGAAATAATAGAAGAACATGACTAGTTTACAAAGATGATTTCCTTCAAAAGTTGACTTAAATATCCCTTAGTATTTCTCAACAAGCATTTACTTAGATTGCTAAGAAATCGAATTGATAAGCTTTTGTTCCCATGTTGTTGCAACACATTTTGAATCTTAACAAACTTTAACAAACCCTCTTTCCAGTTTGGTATTGATTTGCAAAGTGTCTTGTTAGCTCAGCTACTTCATTTTTCTGAATTAATAAAATATCGAAGAAACACTTTTAACAAATTTTCACTTTGATTCTAAATTCATCATCTTTTTTTGTCCTTTGCTAATCGAACTTGTTTACAAGCTAATTAATCTAGCCAAATACAATTAAAACTTGAACTTGGCGTCTAATACAAGTTCACTGAACATATCAACTAGGTTTTTATTTGTGTGCAGCTTTACTGGCTTAACAAATCCCTTTAAAATACTATACCCAATGAAATAGAGTTTAACATCAACATGTTTAGTCATTTCATGATGCATTGGTTTTCTATTTAAATGTATAACATTTTGACTGACATAATAAACCACGTTTTGAAAATTTAGGACATCTATAAGCTCTCTTTCATTTAGGGGTGAACAAAATAGGGTATGGTTTAGCTTATACCCAAAACCAAAACCTATCCTAAAAATAAAATGCATTACCTTCTCAACGTACTCCTTTCTAGTCACTAAACCTATAGTTTTCTTCTTAAACACAGACTTTAAAATCTATAAATAAATAAACCGACATCAAATCACATCAGATAAACCTTAAGTTATAATCTTGAAAAACCTAAGAATGAGAATCTATGATTTTCTCGAATTTGGCATAGTGCAATAAACGCTAAACCTAGAATTTGGTGGAGCCAATAACAGATCCGAAAATCAACACCCAATAAAATGCCCAAATCGTGAATTTTTCTTTGTCTTAATTTTTGCGTCATTTTTTTAGATTGGATCGGGTCAATTCAGATGGATTATGCAGGTGAATTTATCAGTTCCGTTCCGATTCTATAGATTTTAAAACTGGAGTCGAATTGGTTAAATTCGGTTCAAATAATGTAGAACCATAACTGACCTTAAAGAAATCAATTTCAATTCAAAAATTGAACTTATTAATTAGTTCTTGTCGGTTTAGTCCAACCAGAACCGTTGCTTAGCCCTACTTTACTTATCTCACAATATTCACATAAACATATATTATTGGGTACTAGGGGTCATACAAGAAGTTTTCTTTCAATCATTTTGTCTAACACTCTAATAGTAGAAAGTAAAATTTACTAAACCCACAATATAATTTATTTGTGTTTTTAATATATGCAATAATTGATTTAAAACTAATGTGACAATTAAAAAAAGCTACAAAGCATAAGCGACCATAAAGCTTGTCCTACGCTCAAGAAAATAAATACCAAATCTTTATATAAGAAGTCAAAGAAGAAATTGTATCAAATCTAAAGTAAAAGAAAAGAACCCATAAACAATTAAAAGTTAGGCGGTACAAAAAAAGAGATGTAGAAGATAAGTTTGAATCTTTAAAGAGACAATGGCATAAATAATGAAACAGAGTTAATGAACGAAAGACTAGATGCACTACTATTAAGTATGGTCAAAATTCGGCGATTGTGAGACGTTAGATTTCTAGTAGCTGCCACCTTTGCCATAAAATGTTACTTGCATAACTTATGCAAGTAGAAATGTTTTTATATGCATTACCTAAGTGAGTGGAAATAAAGACTAAGTTCAAGGAAATTGCATGTTTGCATGGTACGTCGAAGTGCTTTGTTTAATGACCAAGTCCTTTGAGCTTTGACGAGTTTTTACCGAGTTGAAGTTGAGTTGTCACCTAGTCTAAGCTAAATAGTTATTGAGTCAAAGTTTGTTTCTTTATTTTATACTATTTTTTGCTTAAATAAGTAGGCTATCCAATGTATTTAAAGCACTTTTTGCCAGTGAATAAGGCATCCACCAAAAGTATATTTTGTAACTATGTTGTTTAGGAGGACTTGGCCCCTCGAAGTGTCAAACTTGTCTTTATTTTATTACTTAATCTATTTCTAAATCAATAAGTTTATCAACTTTTATATAATAGACAGGGTATGGACTTGCAAGAGAAAGTGAAGAAGTTAGAGAAGGGTCTTGAATTTGTTGTAGAAGGACAAAAAATGTCTCCTAAACCATGTCATCAAGCAGCTAGGGAAGTGGACTCAAGGAATCTCCAACAAGAACTCCAATAAAACTGGCGGAACTTCAAGCACCAAAATTGGAGGAAGAAATGCTAATAACTTATAGTCAGAAGGAATTGGCACTTTCAGTACTATTATCCTAAAACTTTGAAGCTTGATTTTCGTATATACGATGGTTGAGATTAGCCCATTACTTCGATTTGTTGACCGTAAAAATATATTTTGCTTCACGACATTATCGAATATGATAAGTCACTCTTGCTTTATTCTTTTGAGTTTGGACCTAAGTAGTTGAAAGATCCATTTAGCGAACTCATTAAGCTTTGATAATCTGGTTCGGTGGAGGATTATCAAGCCAGATTTGGTAAGGCATTATTAAGGTATGAGCTCTTTTAAAACTAGGAAAGTGAGCTACTTCATTATTAGTATGAAATATAATATTCGAATGGAAATCCAAGTAAACCAGCCAACCATACTAACACTTGAAAAATTAATGAAATGCTTATTAAAATGAGGCATATTAACAATTCGACTTTATAAGGCTTGTGACATCATGATTGTGACATAGGACAAGCATTGATGGGTTATGATTTCGTTCATGAAGATGCAAAAATATTATATCAGTAACAAGACGAAAAAAATAACATAACTCACATATGAGATAACTTTTTATTGAGAAAAAAATTCTCCCTATTGATAGCAAATAAGACTATAGATATAGTCTCCTAGAATCCTAAACCAAGTAGAAAATAAAGTAAAATTAAACAAAATAGGAATAAAAATATTAAATTAAACAGGAGTCCTAAACTAAGTTTAAATAAAATAAAACTAAACAAAGTAGGAATCAAATATTAAATTAAGAAAGAGTTTTAAATTACATAGAACTTTAAAAAATAATCTTGGACCAAGTAGCAGTTATTGGTGTTCCTTATCATTCCTCTCTACTTGAAAAGAACTCATCTCTGATTGATCATACAACAAAGCTTCTGGATGATAGATAGATAGATTAGCTACATTGAATGTCTTGGATATGCCAATATCAGCAGTTAGGTAAACTACATACGTATTGTCATTGATCTGCTATAAACTTTAAATGGACCATAAAGTTTTTACCACAACTTGCCTTGAACACTTATTGGTAGTATTTCCTTGCCCAAATACACCATCACCTCAACTCCTTTATTAAATATTTGATGCCTTATATGTTTATCAACCGTGGCCTTCTATTTGATATTATTTTCTTTTAAGGATTGATGTACTTCTTTGAATACGATATTGTAATTGTCCGCCAAAGCAAAAGTAGGTGCACTAGAGGGAATTTTCATAAGATCTGTAACATGTCATAGAATTTTAGTACATACAATAGAAAAAGAACTTTTCCCAATAGATCTATAATTGAGTTGTTATGGGCAAACTTAACTTATGCCAGTGTAAAGTCTCATTGACCTTTCTTTTCTCTATAGATACATCTGATCAGATTACCTAAAGAATGGTTCACCGCTTTTATTTGACCGTCAGTTTGGGGATATGCTATACTAGAAAATTTTAATTGAGTTCCAAATCGCTTTCACAAAGTTAGCCAAAAGCAGCTAAAAATTTATTGTCATTATAAAAAATGATGGATATTGAAACTCCATATAATTGAACAACCTCTCAAAAGAATAACTTAGTGACATGGTGAGAACTTGTTGTCTTTGTACATAGAATGAAATGTGACATCTTCAAAAATTGATCAAACACCACAAACACCGAATCACTTCCTCCCTACGTTCTAGGCAAATCCATATAAAATCTATAGTTATACCATCCCACAAAGCGTTAGGAATAGATAATGGCATATATAAACTTTTGTTTTGTGATTGACTCTTGCTTGTTTGACAAATCTGGCACCTTTGTGCAAATTTTCTAGTATCTCTTTGTAGTGGCGGCCAATAGTAATGTTCCTTTAAACTGGCTATTGTCTAGTCCCTATGTCACACCTGTTTCTTACTAATTGCAAATACATAGCCATGTATACTACATACAATGTTATTCTTTTATTTACACAAAACTTAAACATTTCTAGTTCACAAAAATTTTTCTTTTTATATACATACGAGTGTACATCTAATACAACTCTTTATAATACAAATCGATTCTCAAGTACTATCCTACAAGTCTATACAAACTACTTAGCTAACTTACAAATTACACATATCAAAATAAAACTACGAATACGCCTACATCCTCGCTTGCGTACTCGATCATCCTTATGTGCTAATATCTGAAAA
>JAXCLQ010000060.1:0-10495 GCA_035584115.1 Cedrela odorata
ATTGCATGTCTAAGGATATTATGTAAATCAATTTTATGTCACACCAGAAATAGGATATTTTTAATTAACTAATAAAAATAATTAAAATAATTTTACCTGCTCAATGAATAAAAAAAATAAAGAATTTTTAATAGTCGTTATTCAATTTTTTGATCTAATTATATTTTTAATCTCAGTAAAATATTTTTTATATTTGAGGTTAATTATTTATATTTTTGGACAAAAATGCATTTCTTTATTATTTGTCTATTAAACTCAAAATTTGAATTTGAATTTTTTTTCTTTAATTGTGATTTTTTAATGTAAAATTTGAGAAAAAGTTAATAAATCTTTTAAAAAATAATTAAAAACCAGTTTAGAGTAATTTGATATCAAATTATTTACTTTGATTATGATTTTTTTATCTGAATTTTAAAAATTTGAAAAGTAAATTAATGAGAAAGAAGATATTCATCACGAATGAAAATGAATTTCATCTAAGGAATATGAATTTTATCGAGAAAATATAAAATTCTTAACAAAATTCGTTGAAAGAAGATGAAATTCATCGAGAGAATATGAAATTTCATCAACGGAAGATGAATTTTGTCGAGGAGAAGGGAGGTGAAATTTTCTCCTCGACAAAATTCATCAAGAGAATATGAAATTTATCAAAAAATTAATTATAAAATTGAGTTAAGGATAAAATTATTATATTTTTATTTTTAAATATAAGAATTTTTATATTAAAGTTAAAAATATAATTGGGCCACGTCCTTAAAAACCCAAAAATTCATCACAAATGTTCTTTTGCCAAAGGAAAGTCCTTTAAATCCATGCAGCTTTAGTGGGTCTCCTTGAAATTCTTCATACCATTATTCCCTCCCACGTTCTTCTATGTTATTTCACCACAAAAATCGCAACTTGGCCTGTCCCACGGTTCTGGTTCAAATCCCTATGTTCAATGCAAGAGAGTGCCTTTTCTTTCCCTTTTTGTAACACAAATTTGAGTTGTTTATACTTTTTAGAAAAACATTTTCTTTTCTTGTTGTTATTGCCTATTATATCTGTTTCAAATGCAGGTTTATCACCTCTCAATCGAAGCTGCATGTTGACTCTCATGGCCATCTGATCGAATCATCATTCAAGTCCTTGCCGATTCAACTGACCAAACAGTTAGAGTATGTCCAAAGATGGGCAAGCAAAGGGATAAACATTATTGAAGATAACGTCCAAGTCATAAGAAGTCAACATTATGAATTTGAAGTGACTGAAATGAAAATAATGTCCGATCTAAGTTATAAGAAGTCAACGTAATGAAGGTAGTGACTAAGAAAACGTGTTTAGGCGGGGGACGCCTCGAAGAGTTGTAAACACAATTTGTAGATACATAAGCAACAATTTACAAGGTGGCGAACAAGCATGTAGAGTACCGCAGTGCGGCGAACACGCATAGTGTCGCGATGCGGGCAGCATGCAAAGTCCCGCAATGCGGCGAGCGAGCTGAGTACCGCGAGGTGACCAGTAAGCAAAGTGCCGCTATACGGGCAACGTGCAGAATGCTGCTATGCGACTAGCGTGCTGGGTACCACGATACGGCAAGCATTCGGCGTGCTGCGATGCGGTCGGTGTGCAGGAGGCCGCAATGCGGCAATGGTGAAAAGTGCCACAATGCGGCTAGCGAGCAAAAAGCCGCGATGCGTGTCGAGTACTGCGATGCGTGTTGATGTATTTGTATGGGGATTTCAAGTTGTGTTGGAGGACTTGAAAGGAGAGTTAAGGAACCAACTCCTCTCCGAAAATGTTGCGTAACTTATTGGAAAATATTTATTGGAAATCGAACAATACTTTCGGAATGTAAGGGTAGATTCGGAAGATGCCAATGTGACCTTGGCGTCCATGTGCTTGTTTGAGAATGGCAAGTTGTAATGGAGGACTTGAAATGAAAGTTAAAGTTCCTCCCTGAAAATGTGGCGTACCTTACTCAAAAGCAATCACGTAGATTAACTTAAATTGGGGACAGTTTGTGAGTATGTAAAGAAATTCTCGAATTCGTTGTTAGATATCCGAGATGTGATCGAGCAAGGTCGATTATCCTTACTTGATGAAAGGTTCTTCAACCTTAGGCATGAAATGATCAATAGAGACAAAGTATGCGAGATATCCCATTCGCATGAGTAGTCGTTGATCGATTGTTAGTTTATTCACATGATGACTCTCAACCAAAAGGTCGTTGCCCATCTTAAGAGGAAATGTAACAGCCCAGGCCCAACAACCGAGTAAATATTGTCCGCTTTGGGCACACAGCCCGTCACGGATTTGTTCTTGGGCTTTGCAACCCAAAACGCGACTACTGAGTTAGGAAGACCCAAGCTATATAACTTATAGTCCAGACTCACCCGCTAGCGATGTGGGATGTGACAGGAAAAGAGAATGGGAAAGAGAAGTCTGGAGATTGGGGCTTTAACAAAGCTGGGGGAGCGATTGAATGTCTCAAAAGGGTGAGAATAAGTATTATGGCAATTAAAGGTGAACTGCAAGAAACACTTGAAAAGGAATCGAGACACAAAAAGACGGGCCACATGGTGGCACCATGGATGTGGATTGCTCTGGATGAGCTATCCGAAGGCAAGAAAGTTGCAAGAAAGAACCTTGTAGAATCGATACTCCTACTCACTTGCGGATGTTCTTAAAAGGGAGATCTCAAGTTTGAGTAGCGGGGTAGACGAACTTCGCGAAAATGTGCCAGCTTCGGGTTAGACCTTCGGAGGTGTAAACCCATAAGGGTCCGTAGAAATGTGCCAACTTCGGGTTGGACATGCGGAGTGACAAACCTTGAGGGACCTCAGAGGAGGGTCTGAGTGGCAGATTCTTGTCCTGTGGGTCGTGAGGTACCCTAAACTGGCAAGAATTGAATCTTGTGCAGTGGGTCGTGAGGTACCTTGGACTGGCAAGAATTGAATCTCGTGCAGTGGGTCATGAGGTACCCTGGACTGCAACGGCGTATGACTCGGTAAGATAGGGTGGGACCATGTGTTAATGGGTTGTAACTGTGCCTAGGGTTGGGGTCGTTACGTAAGAAAAGTTATGGTGGACATTGGGGCCGCTCATAACTTTGTTTTTACTTCAGAAGTGAAGCGTCTTGAGCTGAAGCTTGAGGAGAGATTGGCCGCATGAAAGCGGTTAACTTTAAAAGCCTTACTCATGTGAAGGTTAAAAAAGAAAAAGGAAAAGAAAAAGAAAGACAAAATGAAAATGAAAATGAAAAAAAATGGAAAAGAAAAAGAAAAAGAAAAATAGAAAGAGAAAAGGAAAAAGGAAAAAAAAAAGAAAAGAAAAAGAAAAAGTAAGTGTAGATAAAATTCAGCACTTGTAAAGGTTAAGTGGACCTTGTTTCTATGCAGGTAGATAACTTTGTTGCCATATCAGGGAAGGACTTCTTGTTGAAGAAGGGTCGCGATGGTGCCGACCAAAAAGTTAAGAGACAAAGCTCTTATCCTCCATTCAACTCAAAAAGGGGAGTAAGAGATGAAGACCTTCTTTCAGCGCAGTTCCGACCTCAGAGGAAGAGAATGGAGGAGAGCCGACTTCATCAGAGATTACAAACGTCTTGAGGAAGTTGCTGAGTGTAAGGGAACCTTCGACAACTTGAACGAAGTCAAGGTGACAGATTCAGTCCTTACCATTCCGAATATAACCAAGTCATGTAAGAAGCAGACCGATGCATCTAACTTTACAATGGGAGAGATTTTTCCACAGAAGGTGTACCGTGTATCTTATGAAAGATTGTTCGAGTTCAAGCCGAAAGACTTAGTGCCAATGAAGATGATGCTAGAAAAAATTCAAGAAAAGCCGAGACGAGAGACTAGTTTCAGCCATTGTTAGAGTAAGGAAGACTACATTCAAGGTCGGGATGCCAACTTAGAAGAAGATGTGCCCGGTCTTGCATGCTAGCAAATGGAAGCCATACTACGTCGACACGAAGATTCCACGTGCAATCAACCAACAAGAGAGAAGATCAAGGAGCAAGCGTGGAAGAAGACTACCGAAGAAGTGAAGGAGACTCTAGCAGAGAGTCAAGTAACTAAGGAAAGACGACACCATGAATAGTTTATTGTGAAGTGGAAGATTTTTGGCGAAGAAGAATTCAGCTGAGAGAGAGCCGAAGAATTGGAGCAGTTTCAACAGAAGATTGAAGACTTCAAGATAGCGTTATCGTCGAGGACGCCGATAGATTAGGTAGGGGAGGATGTAAGAGGCCGCCCGCATTCGCTTGTCTAAGGCCAATTAGTAAGCCCATGGCCACAAATAGGGAGGCATTGTTCTAGTAGATTATTATTTACAGTAAGCACTATTTAGGGGTGTGACAGCTGAGACATGGGAAATTTCTCCTCCTAATGCACCCGCAATGTCTCAAAACCTTATTTAGGGGAATGGCTAGTCGCCTCAGCGGGGTCTTAGCCATCAGCACTCCAAGAGCTTAGCTGTGTACTCCTCCACCCTTGGATAGATAGGAAATGTGATGCTTGCATGAGTTAGTCAAGCTTGGGGGGTGGTGGTTTGATATGTAAAGATGCTTATGTATTCGATGCTTATACGCCGATGAGGGCTTGTATGCTTGTACGCCCATTGAGGGCTTGTATGCATGCGGAGTATTTGATCAATAAAACCTCAAATTGTGTTGCTATACACTCGTTGGCTTATTTTCGCTTATTTTTTATTATTGATATATTTTTGTAGACGACTAACTCGCTTAAGTGTTCTGCATATGAACGTATTTAGGCTGATTTGCTAGTAAGTGCCGTACAGGCGTGAATCCTGACTAAGAGAAAGTTAGCCCGTGACAGTTGGTATCATAGCTCAAGGTTGTGGTGATAGTGTCTACAAAAACTACCTCCTTAAGGACAACTCGATTGAATGCTCTGGAAAGAAAATAAACGAGTTAGGAGAGCATTAACGAGCCCTAGAGGTGGCATAGTAGAGAAAGGGCTCATCCGATGGCAAAGACTTGAGACAAGTGTTGGCGATGCTAGAGCGCTTGAGCTCTCGAGTGAGCGTACGGGAAACGAAAGTCGTTGGCTTTGACAAAGAGTTGTTCGGTGAGGGACGCCTTGAAAAGTTGTAAACATAATTTGTAGATACACAATCAATCCAAGGTGGCGGAAGAGTGTCGCAATGCGCAAGCGATGTGCACGCAGAATGCCGCGATGCAACCAGTAGGCAAAATACCGCAATGCAGCAAGCTTGCAGAATATCGTAGTGCGGCGAGCGCACAGAATACCGCAATGCAGCGAACGCGCAGAGTGCCGCGATGCGGTGATCAAATTGAGTACCACGAGGCTGCCAGCGAGCAGAGTGTCGCGATGCGGGCAGCAAACAGAGTACCGCTATAGGGGTAACGTGCAGAATGCCACTATGCGGCCAACGTGCTAGGTGTCACGATGCTGCTAGCATGCAGAGGCCGCGATGCAACAAGGGTGAAGAGTGCTGCGATACGGCTAGCATAGAAAGAGCCGCGATGCGTGTCGAGTACTGCGATGCGGTGATGCATGTCGAGCGCTACGGTGCGGCAAACGTGTCGAATGCTGCAATGCGGCAGTTGCATAGAGTGACGAAATGCGATGAGGACGTAAAGTGCCGCGATGCAGCAAGTGCGCAAAGTGCTGCGAGGCGGCAAGTGCGCAAACTGCCTCTAAGCGATAAGGTACAAAAGTGCCGCAATGCGGCAAGGCACAAAGTATCATGAGGCGGTTAGTGAGCAAAGTGTTGTAAGACAACAAGTGCGCAAAAGTGCCGTAATGCAGCAAGGCGTAAAGTTCAGCGAGGCGGGGAATGCGTAAAGGGCCGCGAGGCGACAAATGCAGAAAGGGTCGCGAGACAGTGAATGCGTAAAGGGTCGTGAGGCGGTGAGTGTGTGAAATTCTGCGATGTGGCAAAGGTGTGAAATACCGCAATGTGGTGATGGTGTTGCGGGAACGGCTAGAGGAAGTAGACAGATCTTTCTCACTTGTATCCTTGTAACTTAGTCGGGAACTGCTCTAAGCTTGGAATACATTCGGTTGAATGTATTGGAATTGAAATGCTATGAAGATACCCGAAATGCCGAAGTGCTAGAAAATGGCATGGTTAGATATCGAACAACATTTTCAGACTGTGAGGGCAAGTTTCAAAGACGTCAAGTTGAGCTTGGCGTCAATGTATTTGTGCGGGGATTTCAAGTTGTGTTGGAGGACTCGAAATGAGAGTTAAAGAACCAACTCCTTCTGAATATGTTACGCAACGTGCTTGAAAACATTGGTTTGACTAAAAAAATACTTTCGTAATGCGAGGGCTGATTCCAAAGTTGCTAATGTGACCTTGGCGTACACGTGCTTGTTCAAGAATGGCAAGTTGTGGTGGAGGACTTGAAATGAAAGCTAAAGTTCCTCCCCGAAAATGTGGCGTACCTTACTCGAAAGCAATCACGTAGATTGACTCAAACTGAGGACAGTTTGTAAATATGTAAAGAAATTCTCGGATTCAATGTTAGATATCCGAGATGTGATCGAGCAAGGTCGATTGTTTTTATTTGATAAAGGTTCTTCAACATTGGACATGAAATGACCTATAACGACAAAGGATGCGAGATATCCCATTCACACTAGGAGTCGTTGAGCGATTGTTGGATTACTCATGTGTTGATTCCCAACCAAAAAGGTTGTTGCTCATCTCAAGAAAAAAAGAGAATAGGAACGGGAATCCCAGAGATTGAGGCTCTAACAAAGGTGGGGGAGTGATCTAGTGAGTAGAACCAAACTTCCTAAGGAAGTCACCATCGTTAATGGTGTGGGGAAGCTGGAAAGAAACGTTATCACGTTGGTGGTACAATGGCCGCATAAAGCCATTGAATGCCTCGAAGGGACGACACTAAGTGCTATGGCAGTTAAAGGTGAACTGCAAGAAGCACTTGAAAAGTAATCGAGAGACAAAAGAGACGGGCCATATGGTGGGACCGTAGATGTGGATTGCTCAGGAGGAGCTATTCGAAGGCAAGAAGGTCACAAGAAAGGACCTTGTAGAATCGATACTCCTATTCACTTGCGGATGCTCTAAAAGGGGAGGTTTCAAGTTTGAATAGCGGGGGAGGCGAACTTCGTGTAAATGTGCCAACTTCGGGTTGGACATGCGGAGTGACAAACCTTGAGGGACCTTAAAGGAGGGCCTAAGTGGCAGATTCTTGTTTAGTGGGTCGTGAGGCACCCTGGACCAGCAAGAATTGAATCGTGTGCAGTAGGTCATGAGATACCCTAGACTGTAACAGCTTATGACTCGGTAAGATAGGGCAGTCCCGTGTGTTACTGGGTTATGACTGCGCCTAGAGCCGGGCCGTTACATAAGAAAAGTTATGGTGGACATTAGAGTCACCCATAACTTTGTTTTTGCTTCAAAAGTGAAGCGTCTTGAGCTGAAGCTCGATGAGAGATTAGCCACATGAAGGCGGTTAACTCTGAAAGCTTTACCTATGTGAGGGTTGAAAAAAAAAAGGAAAAAGGAAAAAGGAAAAAAAAGAAAAGGAAAAGGAAAAGAAAAAGAAAAAGTAAGTGCAAGATGAAAATTGGCACTTGTGAAGGTCAAGTGGACCTTATTTCTATGCAGGTAGACAACTTTGTTGCCATTGCAAGAAAGAACTTCTTGTTGGAGAAGGGCGCTACCCCATTCCATCTATCGACAACTTGTTGATTAAGAGGCAAAAACCTTTTTTCATTGCAATTGCGATCTTAGATGAGAAGAGAAAAGAAAGAACAACCCCATCAAAGATTGCAGATGTCTTGTTGAAGTTGCTGAAGTGATGCTACAGCAACTGCCTAAGACATTGTCAAATGAGAGCAATTAGTCACCAGACGGATAGTGTCCGAGACAAACACACGTTCGCGTAGCTTTCAGAAGGAACTTCTAGTTGTGTTACCTTATTTGTTGATTTATGAGCCATACTGAAAAGTTTAATGGGATACAGAAAGAGTATTTGTGCTACTTTGTCATTGCCAACCAGAACAGTTAGGCGCAATTACTTGAAGTAGTGTAGTTTCGCTTCAATGCAAGGAAGAACTCATCAACGAATTGAAGTCTCTTTGAGTTAGTAACGAGATAAGAGCTACGTCTACCCCACACAGTGATGAAGTATAGAGGAAAGGTTCCTCGGGAAAGATTCCTTGGGCATGATGTAGAGAAAGATGCCATAGGAGGAAGAAGTGGGTAGATAAGAGTGGAAGATTGTTCGAGTTCAAGCCTGAAAACTTGGCACAACCGAAGCAGATGCCAGAGTAGAGAAGACTACATTCACGGTCGGGAGACCAGCCTAGATGAAGATTTTCCCAGTCTTGTATACTTGCAAGTGGAAGCCACACCGCGCCGACACGAAGATTCCACTCGCAATCAACCAGCAAGAGAGGAGATCAAGGAGCAAGCGTAGAAGAAGACTACCGAAGAAGTGAAGAGACTCTAGCAGAGAGTCAAGTAACCAAGGAGAGACGACATCATGAAGAGTTCATCGTGAAGTGAGAGATTTTTGGTGAAGAAGAATTCAGCTGAGAGAGAGTCAAAGAATTGGAGCAGTTTCAATAGAAGATTGAAGGCTTCAAGATAACGTCATCGTCGAGGACGCCGATAGATTAGGTGGGGGAGGATGTAAGAGGCCGCCTGCATTTGCATATCCAGGGCCAAATAGTAAGCCCATGGCCGCAAATAGGGAGGCATTGTTCTAGCGGATTACTGTTCACAGTAGACACTATTTAGGGGTGTGATAGCTAAGACATGGGCAATGTCTCCTCCTAACGCATCCGCAATGTCTCAAAACCCTTTTTAGTGGGGATGGCTAGTCGTCTTAATAGGGCCTCAGCCATTAGCACTCCAAGGGTTTAGCTGTGTACTCCTCTGCCCTTGGATAGACGGGAAATGTGATGCTTGCATGAGTTAATCAAGCTTGGGGGGGTGTTGGCCCCATATGTAAAGATGCTTATGTATTCGATGCTTGTACACCCATTGAAGGCTTGTATGCTTGCTGCGTATTTGATCAATAAAACTTCGAATTGTGTTGCTATACACTCGTTGGCTTGTTTTCACTTATTTTCTACTATCGATATATTTTTGTAGTCGACTAACCAGTTTGAGTGTTCTGCGTGTGAATGTGTTTAGGCTGATTTGCTAATTCGATCATACTAGTGAGTGCCGCACGGGCGTGAATCCCGACTGAGAGAAAGTCGACCCGTGAATTCAAACCTAAGATTTCTTCCGATGACTTTGTTCGTTATCATCTCCCCAAGGCATTGATAGCTTCTGTTCATTCGAACCATATGGAACCAACATGTTATACAGAAGCTTCCAAGTTTCCTCACTAGCGTGCGGCGATGGATGTTGAGATTGATGCACTCCTACGTAATGGTACGTGGTCTCTGGTGTCTCCTTCACCTAGTGCCAATGTGGTAGGATGCCGATGGATATACAAAATAAAACACCATGCTGAGGTACCACAGAGAATTATAAGGCCCGTTTGGTAGCCAAAGAATTTCATCAACCGGAAGGTTTAGACTATAATAAAACATTTAGTCCAGTAGTTAAACATGCCACCATTCAAATAGTACTTTCCTTGGCCGTTTCATTCAACTGGCAAGTTAGACAAATCGATATCCAAAATGCATTCTTGCATGGGGTACTAGAGGAAGAGGGGAATATGATGCAGCCACAAGGATATGTTCATCCACAGTATCCACATCATCTTTGTAAACTACATAAATCGTTATATGGCTTACGTTAGGCACCTAGAGCTTGATTCGCTAGTCTCCCAGACAAATTGCATGCTATTGGCTTCCAGGGGAGCAGAGCAAATACGTCTCTCTTTATTTGGCACACAAACTATTATTTGGTTTTGATTCTTATTTATGTTGACGACATAATACTCACGAGGTCAAGTTGTACTGCAATTATGGAGGTAATTCAAAAATTGACTTTTGAGTTTGCTGTAAAAGATCTTAGACATTTGAGTTATTTTCTGGGCGTAGAGGCTTTACGTTGTCCTGAAGGTCTTTATATCACCCAACGAAAATATGTTGCTGAGCTTCTCCAACGAACACAGATGGCTGAAGCGAAGCCCTGTACCAGTCCAATGTCCACTACGAGCAATCTCACTGCCAATGATGGTCCAATGTGTTCTGACCCTCATTTGTATCGTCAGGTGGTGGGTAGCCTTCTGTACCTTGCGTTCACGCTACCAAACCTTGCATTCTCAGTTCATAAGGTCAGCAAGTTTATCCATAATCCACTAGAACCACATTGGAAAGCCGTGAAGAGAATACCACGATACCTCAAACACACGATTTCTACTGGTTTATTCGTTTCGAGTTCGTCAGATGTCACTCTTTAAGCTTTTTCTGATTCTGATTGGGCGAGTGATAGGGATGACCGATGCTCTGTGGGTGCCTATTATATTTTTTTGGGGAAGAATTTTGTTGGCCTCCGTGACAGTGAAGCATTGGTGCATAAA
>JAXCLQ010000061.1:0-10492 GCA_035584115.1 Cedrela odorata
TAAGTCTACATATTTACACTTACCAAACCCAAAGTGTTTCTTGTTTCTCCTTCCTTTCTTCCACCTTCTTCACTTTTACTTTTCCTTTTGTTGTTGGCACGGTTTCTTCTTTTTTTTTTTCTCCTTGCCTAACGTTTTGCCTTCTCTTTTCCTTTCTTGTTTTGTTTTTGTCTTGTCTTAATTAAAACTTAAAACATTAAATATTTTATTTTATTTAACTTTACAAATGGAGGGCTTAGATTATTCAATCTAATCCAATGGCCAATTGTGTTCTACCTCATTTTTCACTTATTTTAATTTTAAATTCATCTTTATCTGAAAGGTCATTTAAATGGTTAATAATGGCACACATGAAGGGTAGAGATTATGACGAGGGTTGATATTGTGTAGAGAATTCATACAAAAAAATGGGTTTATTTGGGCTTAATTTATGGATTAATTATTTATATCTTATCTATATATAATATATGTAACTTGGGCTTAGATTTAATTAATTATATTGGACTTCATTTAGTAAAATCTTAGACTTAATTTAGTAACACTATTTGGCCTAAATTGTAATAATATAAATATTTTAATATTGACCCCACACTTTTCATATTTACACTTTCTTGCTAACTTTATGAAAATTTCGCACTTTGACCCCTTGAGTTTTAAAAATTCTATCAATCTAGTCCTTACACCACTATAATTATCTTGTAAATATAAGAAAAATAAAATCATATACTTAGGTCCATATATATCTAAGGCACTTTATGTCTAAATTTCGACTTTACTATACTTGCCCAACACGTCGAAAATTTTGTCCCTAATTCTGAAATCAAATATAATTAAGTTATGTCAAAATTTTACGGGTTTTACATAAACCCCCTTAGGGACTCTGTTTAGCCTAATGTATGCTTCTAAGTCTATTTCGGTTATGGTCGAGGTAAATCTGTCTGCCTCGAAGTATGCTAAATCTCGCCTTGCTAGACTTGGGGAGGTGATTAGGACAATAGCTTGTTCCCCAATGGATTTTTCCCCCAGAAGTCATTTTTTATTTTTACATTAGGAAAATGAGAAGTTAAAGGCCTTTCTAAGATCCTCAGCAACTCGAGGATTAACCTAAAGGTCTCTAAATCTAAAAAAACGTTTACCAAATTCCCTAATCGATCAAATATATCACAAAATCAATTGTGAAAAAAGGGAAGGAGAAGAGAAGAAACTTACTATTGAGAGTTGAAGAGCTTGAAGTGTGAAGCTTGAAGCTGAGTTGTTGCTGTTGTTTTGTTGTTGAAATTGTTTGCAAAGGAAAAGTGACGGCGTAAAGATGAAGAAAAAAGTAAAAAGGTAAAGGTGGGGTATTTAAGGGAGAAGAAGAACCCTAACCGCCGATACCCGTTACAAATTAAATGATGGGATGTTGCCACGTCGAGGGAGAAGCTAAAATGATGCGTCTCATTAATAAAAAGAGGGCGGTCATTATTAAGGGCAGTTAGATCTCTTAGAGTCTGAAACATTGGGATCCGTAGAGCCAGTCATCATCTACCACGTTACAAAAACAAGCGGACTGCTAACTGAATATTTAATTGTAGCAGACAAGTGTGCCTCTTCAGAATCATCATCTTTAGTTTTAATCAAGAAACAATTGTTTTTAACTAAAACTATAGGATTTGATTGATGTTGGGTATAGTTTAGTATGCATAAGGCCTAGAAGAATAAAGGCCTGAAATGGTCTTACAAGAAGGACGGATGGTGTTCCAAGACCAACTGCTACCCATGGATAGCTATTCAAGTGATAAGAAGCCCGGGTCTTATCTTGGAAAAGAAGAAAAAGGTCTCAGGTCAGCATAATAATAAAGGGTATGACAAAGACTTTAAGAAAGATAGCAGCTGAGACCTCTCAGGATCACCAGGAAGCTCGGATCAAGTCTTATCCCAATGACATCTGATTAAGGTCTCGACCATAGCTTATGAAGGTCTCGGCTAGGCAGCTCCAAAGCTTATCTTAGGATAATAACAATCTCCAAATAAAGATTTCTGAAGCTTCGCTACAGTTACCTATTAGTGAATGATTCATCTCTTTCTCATACATTATTGAATTATTTTATAACAAGGATTCTTGTCAAATTAAGCTTCTTACATAATAAGAATCCTAAGAATACAATGTCACTAAATCCGGAAGCCGATGCTGAACCTATAGAATTTCCGTGATTCTCGCACAATAGGATTCTGATTACTAGATTTCATAATTTCCTACTATATCAAGGAGATAATAATATCTATAAAATGAGATTAGCTATAATTAGGTACGACTACTGAAACTTTAGCATAAAAAAAAGACTATAATCCTCCTTCAGCTTTCTCTCTTTAATAACCACAAGTAAAACCCTAACTTAAGCATTGGAGGGTTTTCGCCAGACAACCTACATTTCACCCCTATAACTCTCAATTATGGTCGCAAGTATTACGAGTTTGTATTAAAAGAAGAAGAAGATAGTTACTGGTGTACAAGATCCACAAAAAGGATTTTTGCTGCATCAACATATTTATTATTATTATTATTATTATTATTATTATTAAGTTATATAAATATATTTTATTTTATTTATTATACATTAATAAATATTTTATTAAAAATATAATATAAAATAAACAAATAGTATTATTATTGCAATATTTTTTTGTTTATTGCTATATTTAATTTATTAATGTATTAGAAATAAATATATTAATAAACACACACAGAGAACCATTTTAATGTAACAACACAAATTTTGCTAACAACATATTGACATGATCTTTTTTTTATATTAAAGATAATTATCCATTTGAGATAGAAAACTTTTATGTATTTTTAATATTTAAGGGTTATGTGTAATATTTTAAGATTATATAAACCAAAATGTATTTATATTAACTTGTGGATTGAGATTGTAATTATTGCTCTAAACTAAACTGAAGTCATTTTTTTTATATTTAGACTAATATGAGCCAAGTATATGAAATTATCCCTAGCAGAAATCATCTTATTGTAGTTTTAATTCAAATTTGAGTCATATATAGTTTTGTTTTTTTTTAAAAAAAATTCTATTTTAAAAACAATAAAATATTTATGGCTTAACAAAATTAATTCTCAAGTTCCCCTCTTATTTTTCTTCTACTCTATTATATATATATATATATATATATATATATATAATAGAAGACTTCTTCGTCTTCTTTCATTCATTCAATTTAATCTCTTTCCATGGATGAGTAAAAGCTTCCACTCCTTTGCAAAACCAAGAAGCTTCATTTCTATAAACAAATAATTCAAGATGTAAGTACATTTTTTGTATGTTAGGTTCAGAGTTTATATTGACTTATTCCGTGTCAAAATAGTTGTGTCTAAGTCAGTCATTTAACAAATAAAGACCTTATGCCAACCTAGCGCTAAGTTCCCGCTCAAGTGGTGAATAATGAATTGTTGTCCACAATCTCAATGTCAAGCTAGTGCCTAGTTCCCACTCAAGTGGTAAATAGTAAAATGTGGAAAATGGTTCAAGCAGTAAATAGTGAACAATGATTATTCCAAAGTGCTTGCGTTAAGATAGCGCTAATTTTACACTCGAGTGGTAAACAATGACAAGTAATGAATAGTGCCTTCACAGAATGCTATCATTAACCTAGTTAGAGGTGGCAAATAGGTCGAGTCGGCCCACGAACAATGTAGGCTCAGCCTGGCCAAGTCTAAAGATATAAGCTCAATCGTGGGCTGAGCCAGAAGTCAATTTAATTTAATATTTTTTATTATATATATTATAATATTTATTTTACTTTTCCTTTTTATTATTAATGGGTCGATACTGTAATGCCCCTGTCCATGGGATTCACACGTGACAACCGCCATAGACCCTTGAGACATATTGTAAATCCCTAAATATGTCTCTCAAGCCTGTGAGGCTTCTTAGATACCTGTCCTCTGTATAATTATTCACATAAATTTGTCTCTTTAAGACATTTTTCAAGTCATTTCACAAATAAAAGTACATTTTATTTATAAAAGATACATGATACATAACCAAATGTATTATTTTCAATCCATAAATAATTTCATACAAAAGTTTATCAAAACAAACACAATGAACTAATTTAAACAAGTTAGTGAGTCGAGGATGAAAATGATACTTGAGGGTGTTACACCCTTAATTGATCACCATCGCCAGATGATGTTCTTTTCTATGTTTAATTTCTTGAAACTAAGAGATACGGGGGTAAGTATATGGGGACATACTCCGTGAGTGAATAAAAATATAATTATACATAAAACATAGTGATATGTATATATTTTAAGAAAACATTTACAGATATATGAAAAACAATTTATTTTAAAGGAATCATGGCATGTTATTCAAAAATCATCAGGCTAACTCCCTTTT
Source organism: Cedrela odorata (assembly GCA_035584115.1). Lineage (NCBI taxonomy): Eukaryota > Viridiplantae > Streptophyta > Magnoliopsida > Sapindales > Meliaceae > Cedrela > Cedrela odorata. Next base: position 4,401 of record JAXCLQ010000061.1, read on the forward strand.
CTGAGGATTACCCTGGCCGTGGGTAACCCCGAAATAGTCAGTGGGTTTATACAAGGAAAACAATATTCTTTTAAATGAAACAATTCTTTCAAGAATAAATAAAGAATGTAGACTAGTTATTTAAAAATTGGCCCACCACTAACATTAGCCTTGAATAGTTACGTGGTGATACTTATGATTGTCCTTGACAATCCCACAAGTGAAAATTTTTCTAACATCATCATTTTTTATACCTGCCCTACCTATGGCGCACTCACCTAAGTAGCCTCTTAATAGATCGGTCCCTAAACTACTTTTCTGTAGCTATAGTAACAATAAACCTAGCCCTTCCGACTATATCACCAACACAATCAATATGAAAATTCAAGAATATAATCATTTATAACATATCATCATTAACAATATAATAAAGGTTTACATTTTCAATATCAATCTTGGCCTCATGGCCACACACATGTCAATTCAATTTACATATCATTTATATTTATTTCAAACCAATAAAAATAAAAATATTTCTTATTTCGTAAAATAATAAGTTTTATAAAATAATTTAAAAGAATGAAAATATTATAAAAATTCACTCACAACAAGGTGAGGGTAACCACTCTCTTTACTGATTCTCGTGTTTTCTAGGTCCCTCTCTTTAATGCTCAATGCATAATACTACACATGCATAATATAATGAATTTCAAGATTCTAAATAATTTATAATATGCACTAAATGTGATGTTCGTCAACAACATGTCTCTAATTCCTTAATTGACACGTGACACATTTCTCGAGGTTTAATTAACGAAGCCATTTATCCGATTTTCAATGAAATCTCATGGCAATGAGTATTTCAAACTCACATTTTTGTCTAAGATGAATGTATCTAATCCAAATGAGAACCAACTCATATTCACCAATCAAACTACTCCAATTAGCTCAAATTAGTACAAACCTACATTTTCTACCCGAAATCAATGTAAATCTCACATGAACAGTAAACCCTAAGTTTTTAACATGTTCAAATTCGCAAAATTACTCTTATAACAGGTTAATAAACTTACCGGTAACCTGTAGATGTGCTTAGAAACCTTAAATTGACATTTGAACAAAAAAAAACTCCAAATCTCGTCAAAACCTTAACTACCCTCCTTGCTCTTCCTTACTGTTTCTAACAAAAAATGGTACCAAATTATAAAAGGAAGGATGAGTGATCACTTGGAAACTAAGATTTGCAAGAAATTGTAGAGATTTTGAAGAAATCTGTGAAGAAATCAGAGAGATAGAAAGAGAAGTGTATTTTTAGAGAGAGAGAGAGAGAGAGAGAGGGAAAGGAACGAATGAAGAAATATTGAGTGTGAATTTTCCCCTCATGAATATATATATATATATATATATAACTAGGTGAAAAGAGTAGATTGCCTTTAAGAAGACTCAAAAATTTCTAAAATTACTCGTCGATTTTGCCCAAATTAGCTGAAAGTATCGATATTTTTTAGTTGGGTATCGACCAATTTTAATTAGGTATCGATCCCTTTGGGTTGGGTATCGATTCGTTCATAAAAATTTGATTTTAGAATTTCCTTCAACAGAATGTATCGAAACATTTACCTTCATGTATCGATACCTTTGATGAAAGTATCGATTTAGTTCACCTTGTAAATATTTTCCAACTCATTGATTCAAAATATATCGATATTTCTCCTTAGGTATCAATCTGGTCGAATTGTTTCTTTCCAAGTCTCTGATTTGTGAAATATCGATACTTTTATAAAGGTATCGATCTCTTCTCGAAGTATCAATCTACATCCTTAATGTATTGATACTTTAGTACATGTATCGATCTTCTCAATTCTATGTATCCATACTTTCTATTCAAACATAATTTTTCACATAAATTTTTAAGTTGAACTACAAATTCTATAAAACCAATTCTATTTTCTTTCCAGGAGCTCCGCCCCCTGTACCTCTGCAAAGGCACTAACCCCTGACCTTGTCCTCTAACCTGCTAGCGAAATCGCTGAATGCATAAGGGTAGGGTAATCTACAAAAACCCAATACATGTTAAGCCCAAATTAATCAATATTTTCATTTTACTCATATCATTAAACCAACTTAAGTTCATCTAAGCCTCAAAAATATGTCAATTTACTATAAGCTATGCATGTGTGAAAATGAATATCATTTAATGACTATTTTACCCCTATATTCGAAGAGTATAGTTTACAAATACATAGAGAAGAGAACAATATGCAGAGTACAACAGATCAATACTTTCAAGTCAAAGAGTTCGAAAGAAATTACAATTTGAACCAGATCAATACATACAAGGAAACAGATTGATAAATTCATGTCAGAGACTTTAAAAGAAATTACAAGTTCAACCATATCGATACATTGAGAAGACAAGATTAATATTTTTTGTCAAGAAAATTTAAAAATATTTAAAATTGACATTAGTCCGCAGCTGGCCTAAACCCGACACAGCCCGCGTGGGCTGGGCTTTATGTGCAGTGTCGGGTTACATGTTTTATAAGCGAGCCCAGCCCTACCTGGCACAGGTACTATAGTCGCCCGAGTTAAGCCCTGAAAGGTTTCAATTTAACGAGCCGGCCTGGCCCATTTGCCACCTCTAAACCTAGCGCTTGAGCGGTGAGCAATATCTTATGAATAGTAAACAATACTTTTACAAAATACTTGGCCCTAAATTAAAAAATGGGAGTCTAAGGAGATATATGAGTAAGGGGGAGTGTAGCGAGAATAATTTTAGAAAGCTTAACTTTTGTTAAGTTTATTGTTGTGTTTGTTTTTGTTATAACAATTATTTTTATAAGTTGATTTCCTTATACGTTCACTTGGCATTTTGAGTTTTGCTTCAAGTAACAGGTATTGGTTAATGCTCTTTAAATTACATGGTACTCTTTAGTTTTAGGAATTGTTGTTATATTATTCCTATAAGGATTTTATTTTGGTGGTTGACGAAATTCATATTCTTGGCTATGCTTATGTTAGTATTAGATATTGTGTTTTTGTCACAGAATGGTCAAGATGGAGTTTACTAGGTTCAAATTTTATTTTAACCCATTTCATGTCAAAATGGTTAAGTTTGAGTTAGTTTTTGAGCAAATAAAGACCTTTTGCCAACCTAAAGCCCAGTTCCTGCTTGAGCGGTGAACAATGAATTGTTGTCTACAATCTCTACGTCAAGCCAATGTCTAGTTCTCGCTCAAACAATAAACAATAAAATGTGAATAGTATCTTCAATAGTGAATAGTGAAATGTGAGAATTCTAAAATGCTTACACCAAGATAGCGTTAACCTGGTGCTCAAGCGATAAATAATGCCTTCACAGAATGCTTGTGCCAAGATAACTCCAACCTATACTCGGGCAGTAAACATTGAATATGAACAATGATGTTGAACAGTTACTTGGCACAAAGTTAGTGCCAATTTGGCGTCGAGCAACCAAGTTATCAGGGGAGCTCACTAAGTTAGCGCTCTAGCGACATCGCAAAAATATAAATATTTAACAACGTTTAACCTAGTTTTTGAGAAGGCCACTTGATGTTTTTGGATTTTCTAAGTGGAGAAAGTATCTCTGAGTTCAAAAATGTTGTTCATTCTTGATTTCTTTGTGAGACAAAATAATTTAGGTCCAAGTGAATGAAATTTATTTAGTTGTTTCTCTCGATTGTTTTAAAATTTTAAATAAAATAAAGATATTTATATAAAATTTAACTTTAAAAAGAATAATGCATTATTTTTATATAATTTAACTTTTTTTAAAAAAAAAATCTTCTCCTAAAAGCTCAATATTTAATTTTTGTTGAAATAAATATATTTTTAGATAATTTAACCATTAAAAGCAATAATATATCTTCTATCAAAAGTTTAAATTTTAATTTTGTTCAAAAATATATTCTTTTTTATATAATTTAACCTTTTAACAAATATAAAAGATTGTTTTTCAAAAATTAAAATTTAATACAAAATAATTTTTTTTAACCCTCCATAAACTATACTCAAGTCACAACAAAATGTTAAAAAAAATTATAACAAATGGACTGAAATTTGTTGTTTACTGGTAGTCCTAGACCAAACCTAGATTTGTTTCTTTGACAATCAAAGTAGATCTTTATTTATTTGTTTCTTTGACAACTAAATATCTGCCCCAAATTTAATATTTGATCTTGCAGTTCACAACAATTGCTGGAATTCCAGTGCTGGGAAATGTATTGAAGTCTTCAATTATCTCTTTTACATAGCCTCTGATTTTACAATTAAGGAGAAGCTTTTCAATGCAACTTGGTATCTTCCCTCAGTTTATTGCACAACATTAATCATGCTATTATTATTTGAGTCACAATGGCATAAATTCAACTACAAATAATCATGCATTATTATTTTAATATTCTTTGTTATTTCTCTCAATTTTGAGAACAATATGATTAAATTTTCATTCACATTCTTTTAGGAGCTTGAGTACTCAAAGCTAGTGATTCTAAGGTATTTGTTACTATTATTTGATACTAACATTATAATTTGATGCAATACTTTAATGCATAATAAATGATTCAGATAACACGATAAATAATATTTATAAAAAAATTATTTATATCATATTATTAATCTCAATATTTCATATTACCACTTTCATTTTGATATCATCAATTTGAGTTTTATATATTTTATATTTTATTTATTCTTCATTAGGGATGAGCTACAATAGAATTTGAAGGATTCTCACATCCAACATATTACGAAAAATTTTATTTTATATAACATATTTATAATTTAAGCCTATAAAATAAATTTTGTTAGATTTTGGCTCTTACAATTTAAAGAGTTCAACATTATGACCCTAAATCATAACAATGCATAATGGATTGATTAAATTTTGATTACAAGGAATAAATTAAACCTCTCAAAAATCTCGTGTGAACAAAATTTAAACCCTAAATCTCTTATACCTCAAAATATTTTACCTATTAAATTAACTATATATATATATATATATAATTAGTTAATTTAACTGGTATTAATATATTAGCAATTGAATATTTATTAATTTTGACTAACAGAGATGAATGGTGATGAACTAAGACTACACAATACATATTAGCATTTTCATACACAATACATTTATCAACCAAATTATTTAATTTATTACAAAACTAAGAAATAACAATAACAATAATAATAATATAATGATAACAATAATATTTCCCTTCCATTTTCCATTTTATTCATTAGACTGTTAATTAAAATGACCCAAAATTTAACAACAACGAAGAAGATCTATTTAATATATTTATCAAATCACTGGGTCTATTTAATATTTTGCAAAACCTGAAATGGTGAAATGATAATTGCTTTTAAGAAAATTATGTTAAATTTTTCTTTGTTCCTTTTGGTATTGCCTTAATTATATCTCCTTTTGTTTTTATATTGTATTTTAGTACAGATAGGACTTTAGCTTAAAAATAAAAATACTGATTAATATAGTAAGTTTAGTCCCCTTATTGCAAAATCTCTTTTATGCCTCTAATGTATTAACTATGAATAATATTAAAACATTTACACACAAAATCTAAATAGCCAAAAAAAGGCTTTATTCTTTATAAATTTAAATTAAGAAAAGCAAAGTTACATAGACTCTAACCAAATAGACTCTGACAAGACACAATTTTTTACTCATACAAACATAAAATAGTAAGACGACACGACCAAACCATTTATTCATAACTAGCCAAAGCTATTTGAATTAAATTCAACTAGTTCTTTCTTGACAAACCCTAATAATCAACTACAAACAACACCACTTTATTGGCCCATATGATCAAGAAAATCATGAAAACATGAAGTTCATTGATCGATAAGACGATTACTGTGTCGTTTTTTCTATGAGGTCGATGATTATTTTAGTTCTTCAGATCCTTCATCAGAGAAATGATCATGGCCATAGTTAAAGGTTTTGTGTAGCAGACATCAAGACCAGCTTGCATGAAAACTTGCTTTTCAGTCTCTGAACCGCGAGAGGTCACGCCCACAATCTTACTTTGCACTCCCATGGCTCGCAGCTCCTTGGTTGCCTGTTTATACAG
>JAXCLQ010000063.1:0-10486 GCA_035584115.1 Cedrela odorata
GGTGAAGATTTAAGGTAAGATCTTAATCCTCTATTTTATATTTCATTGATATTATAAAGTATGTTAAATAACATGATCTTGACATGAAAATTAATGAACATTAATTAATATGATTAATTAAGTATTTTTTTAAAATTCCGCCACATATAGTATGCTTAATTCTCAACAGAAACTTCTTGGAAGCTTCAAGCCATTAGCTTGTTAAAGAGATCAAATCATGCAGTCGCTGTTCAATTTTCTCATCATATCTATTTTTCAGATCTAAATCTCTCATCAACTAATTGAAACTGTGATGGCTTCTTCTTCTTCCACCACTATGATTCCTCAAAAGAAGTACGATGTTTTTCTTAGTTTCATAGGTGAGGACACTCGCGACAACTTTACCAGCCATCTTTATGCAGCCCTGTGTCAAAAACACGTCGAAACTTTTATTGATAACCAACTTATCAGAGGAGATGAAATTTCACAGTCTCTTCTGGAAGCAATAGAAGAATCATACATTTCAGTAATCATTTTCTCAGAACGTTATGCTTCTTCTGGATGGTGTCTTGATGAACTTGTAAAGATCCTGGAATGCAAGAACAAGAATGGACAAGTAGTGATACCAGTTTTCTATCGCGTTGATCCCTAAGATGTAAGAAACCAAAGTGGAAATTTCGGGGATTCATTTTGTAGGCTTGAAGAACGATTTCATGGAAGGTTAGACAAACTGCACAAATGGAGGATTGCTTTGAGAGAAGCAGCCAGTCTGTCTGGCTTTCATTCTCATGTCAATAGGTAACGGTAATTTTCTCGCAGAATACTCTCTGTATATCTATTTCTTATACGTAGCAGTTATGTAACTATATTGCATATTTTCTAATTAGTTTATTTGATCAAGTTACAAAGTCAACTCTACATTAAATTAGATACTGGTATTTGTCTCTTTTTTAATGTATTCGAGCTTACTATTATTTTTCGTATTTGTTAGGCCTGAACCAGAACTAATAGAGAATATTGTCAATGAGATTTTGAAAAGAATGGAAAATTTGTTTTCAAGTGACAACACGAGCAGATGAGTTTCATATTGCCTATTTTATTATCTTCAGAGGGCTCCCACAATCTAGAGTCTCAAAGTCTAATCAATTGCGGCATCACGAAGTTACCTGAAAGTCTTGGCCAGTTATCCTCACTCATTTCCTGAGAATTAATTTCTTAGACTTAATTGGGTTTGTAATCGACAAGTAATGAGCTTCCCTGGATTTTAATATAATGTATTATTATTTTCTCTGTTCCTCAAATGTCCTATTCTTACATATTTATTCCTCAATGACATTTGGCTTAATTATCAACTAAATTGACTTCTACACTACACTACATGATGTCCAATTAAATTATGTCAAATTGAATCATTACCAAATATTGACTTTTTCTTAGATATTCAGTGAAGTAATTATTAAAATTATTTTTAAAAATTTTGTATTCAGTTTATTTATTAATTAATTTACATTTTTAGTTCATTTGGCTTTAAGAGGTGTTGTGCTCGGGGGAGTTGGTCAGAAAGGAAGAAACTTGGCTGCAATGGCTCTTCGGCAGGTCGGGGCTGTTACCCTGACTGAAGTGCTGGTGCTTGTTGCCAATGTTACGGATGTTCATGAACAATGGTATATAAATCTGATTGAAAAAAATGTGAAAATGTAGTAAATCTGAATGGAAAAAAATGTGAGAATGTAGTCTGTATGCGTGCGAATATGTGAAAAGCAATTAATAATACACTCTGTACAGAGTAGTAAGTAAATGTGTTTAAGAGCTGTGTGTAACTTTCAGCCACTGATTGAACGAAAATATTAATTGGTAACTGTGCTGTGCAGATCTCTTCTATTATGTAAACAGTTTAAATAGCTTTATAGTTTCTGTTTATATTCAGCTTTGAAAACTAAACCATATGCCTGTAAATGAAGCCATATGTAAAAGCATCAAGCGGAATTGATTTCCTCCATGTAAATGAAATTTTCTTATAGCAAGCTATGACAAGTTACCAGCATGATTGAAAGAGAATTGAATTTGGCAATGGAAAAGATTGTGCATGCAAAGCAATGCATTCAAAATATGTATATTCATGATAAGAACTTGTGAACCAGCTCGCTGGGCAACAAGTCGTCAAATTTTGTAATTGTAATAGACTCCCTTAATGCTGAAAACAGAAGCTACTAATCTAAACATTTACCACATCAACTTACAAGTAAGTCTACCACTGTGAAAAACGCTGATGCATCTTGCGTTAACTTTTTAATAAGGAGACGTCAAAAGTAAGAATTTTTTAACGTCATGATCCAAACTAAGAAGATTATGCATGATTTCATAGTGGTGGAGAAAAATTTTAACATCAGGTACTAGGCCTTCATGAGGCAACTTATTAAAAAGTTCCCGAGCAATTTCTAGTCTGCCCGCTTTACATAATCCATCGGAGGTTGCTATAAGTTTCAATACTAAGTTCATGCTTGCGATCTCTTATAGCATTGAATACTTCCATCGCTTTCAGAACAAAACCATTCTTACAAAGCCCATCAATAAAAATGGCATATGTAATTGAATCAGGCTCAACATCATTAAGCTGCTTCTCATCAAACAATTTCAATGCCAGTTCAACCATATCTATTTGGAAAAGAACAACAAACAAGGAGCTATATGTAACAACCATTGGCCGAATTCCTTTAGAAAGCATTTCCCTACAAAGACTTATAGCTTCCTCTACATTTTTATTCTTACAGTACTCACTCATCAAAAAATACTACTACTAATAACATCATGTGTGTTCATAGGAGAAGGGAATCTGCAAAGTACATCAGAAACCAGTATCAAGATTGTAGTTGTGCATGTCAGCTATGATATATATGACTGGAAAAGTAAATATAATTCCCAAGGATAATAGAATAAAGAATTTGGCTGAGCCAACCACAGAGCTAAAAATTGGTAGCCTTTTCCAGATATCGGGTCTAAACATTCTAGTCAACAAAAGCCTATAGTTGTCCACACAGACTACGAAACAGTAGATTTCATATAATATAAAACAATAAAGGCATTTTAACCTCCACGGTGAAAGTAATCTCATACACAATTCCTATATTTGCATAAGACTAGTAAAGTCATTGTAATTTCAACATTAAGCAAGAAACAAGTCAACAAAAATGATGGACCTTAATAGAATGTTCTGCCAGCAAAAGATGAGATTGCGGGCCATGGGTTCATTCGCCTAAATGAAATATTAAAATTATAAAAGCAAATTTTAAGATGTTAACTAAAAACAGAGTAATAGCAACCTGTTCTCAACTACCTCGTGTTGAAAAACTTAAAACGGCTAGAAACACCTTTAATATTGAAGATACAGATCCATAAATATAACTTTCCTTCACCTCCTCCACTAGGAAATCCTCAAAGGACAAAATGCAGCAATATGCAGGAAGCTTCACTTCTGGATGGACGTTTTCGTGCTCCTTGCAGACTCAAAGTTTTATGCCCGTGTTTTTTGACCATGTTTTGGCATAAAAAAATGCAAGCATGAAAAACAATGCCACAAGGAAATAACAAGAAAGTACCAAGCATATAATTTATTCTTATACATACAAATTGTCTCATTGAACCTCCGTAGACTTGTTAACTTCACCAGTTCAACCTAAGCAGTGCAAGTAACGTATATTAAAATGAGACAAATAAAAATCCAATATAAATCATTCCAACATGACAAGTAAATTTTGCATGAATGGAAAAGAAAAAGAGCAAAAGGGATCAAATCAATTGCTTTGCGGTTTCAGTGACATCCTTCTCAATGAAACTTTTAATCTTGGAACAATTGTCACGTGTTTTTTTGCAGTTAGCAATATCCAATTTTTCTCCAAAATGAACAAGATGAAGAAGACGCTGACAATCAACATTATTTTCACGTTAACTGACCTGAAACAGTAAAAATAGTAATTCACAACACATCTTAGATGTAACACCCACAATTTCAAAATATATATTATATAGCTATGTAATTATAAATGGTATATTTTTACAGGGGTATATGTATAAAATAGGAAATAATAAGATCTTTTAGTAATAGATTATAACTTTTAGGTAAAGTAAATAAAGAATTAAGTCAAGGGTAAATTGAAATTTTCCCAATAAGTATAAATTAAACTTAAATTGTGTTTTAGGGTATTTTACGAATTGAGAGTCGAGAAACCATAAGAATAAGAGGCAGAGAAAAAGAAGAAGAAGAGGAAACTAGTAAGTTTATGCTTAATTTCATGTTTGCTTATAGGAATTAATGATTATTATTAATTAGTAATTTTTTTTGTTATATAAATTTTAATATTTATGGTAATTATAATTATGTAATCAGCTTAGGGTGTCTAGATTTTATTTTATTTTTATAATTAAGAAATAGGGATATTATTTTGTGGAGTAATAATGGATGAAAATAGACTTTTTGCTAAGTTGATATATGATAGTAATTTAGTCTACGAATTTTGTAAAATCATATGTTATGAATTTGACTAAACTGATTTAGGTGATAAAAGTAGACATCTTTAGGGTTATTATAAATTTTGTTTCATTCAAAAATTTTAATTTTTCAATTAAATATGAATTTTAAATTCGAACCTAGGATGCTGAAAACTGCTCCTTTTTACAAAACGTCTGAATGACGAAATTATTTTGATTAAACAAAATATCTTCAAAAATTACAAAAGTTTACACACTAATTTATAAATGTGTCTATAATATTATATTAAAATTTTAGAGTCAAATTCTATGTTTTCGAATTGTTATGAATTTTTGAATGAATATGATTCATTGCAGAAATTTGATTGGCAAAATCTGAAAACTCTAAATCAAAATTTATTAAAAATAGTTATAGTGAAAATTTAGTCTCAAATATTTTATTTATTTACTGTCTATGTGTCTATATTATCTCTGCAAAATTATATAATATTTGGACAAGCATTCTATTTTCAAAAAAATCAAATATTGGAAACTATTCAACATATTTTCTGTAATATTAGGATAAGTGAACAAGATGGAAATATGATAAGAAATAGTTTTAAGAGGAGTTAGGGGTCTGTATTTTAACTACATCTTATATTATGTTTATTAAATATTATGTTACGATTACATAAGGAAATAACATTGTTTAAGATAGAAGAAAAATCCTTAAACAACATAAGGTTAGTTTTAACGAGTTTAGGAATATTAATTGACCAAATAGGTTGGATGATGTAAGTTGTACTTCTAAGGTCTAATAGGTTATATTGTGTTTTGAAGTAGTGTATACGAGCCTTATGAATGTCAATATTTGATTTTAGGTCAAACATTTAAGCTAACTTCGTTGTAATCTTCAAGAGGTAAGTATACTAGACTTTTAAAAAGAATTACAATAAACGTATGTATGTGTTTGATTGTGTTTTTTTTAAAAAAGTATTTTTCAATTATACGTTGTTATAAAAGTATTTATTTTCACATTTTTATGTATTTATGTATTTGTGCATAATGATGTGTTAATATGTGATTGCTTATAAGTTTTGTGCATTGACATTGAAACATGAACATATGTATTGCCATTGAAACATGAACATGTGCATTATGTTTTAAGAAGTGATTTTGTTTAGAAGTATCTATGAAAGTTAAGATTTGTATGTTAGGGTATCAAATTTCATTACTTTTTTAGTAGGCAATTTTTAAGTTTATAAGGAGCCTTTATAAGTGTGGCCATTCCTTCGGGTTTGGTGTATTGTTAAGTGTTCCGTATGATATTGGAGAGACCTTTGGGGATACCCCTGGGTATAGTGGTCTTCACATTCGTGTGAATAAGTATTTGTGCATGTAGGAGAATTCACCGCTGATCAGGGTGAGAAAGTGGCTCTTACCTTTGGGCATAAATGTTTATTATTTTTTTTTAAAAAAAAAAATTATATGCCTTACTTGCACTTACCCCATATACGGTATATCATCAATGGGTGACATTGGCTCATTCAGTGATAAGTGATAAGTGAAGTTCTACTAAGTAGTAATTGATTGAGATATTCTAATAAATTTTGAAAGAAGCTTCTGAAATGTTTAAATGTTATGAAACTTTTGAAATAATTTTGTGTTTTACTCATTCCATAATATGCACAAGCATTAAATATAATGTGTGTATTTTGTGTATATGAAAAACTAGTATACTTATTGAGTTTAAAACTCATATAATTTATTGTAATTTCAGATGATTGAAGATGTGTACGCATAGTGAATGGATTTGGCAGAGCTTCTACTGTCTCTTGGTTCCTTAGGCATTAGGATTTTCAAAAATTTTTATTTATTGCATAATTTGGATTACATTTTTATTTTAGAGACTTATGATTGTTAATAATTAGAAACAATTGACTAGTAGTTATATTTAAGTATTTTTAATAAGTGTTGAATCTTATTATAGTCAAGCATGATATGTGTTGTTTTGAGTGTTATTTAACCCTTCGAAATTGGGGGCGTTACATTATAAGGATCAGAACGGCAATAATGACAGCAACTGCAACAAAAGCGAGTAGATGTTTATATTCTATACCATTACACAGATTTTCAATATTTCTCTCGTGTCTGCAACAGAATGGGAAATCAATGTGCAATACAAAAAATATAAACTAGTTTGACTGTGCATGTTTGGCATTATCAAATTCAAATTTCCAAATGAAAACCGCCATCGTGTCAAACCGAAGAGTTAACAGGAATTAACAAGATGCACAGGAATTAACAAGATGCATTAGTTGGACCGGATTAACTTATGTAGTAACTGTAACTGTAATACAAAACACAAGAAGAAAGCTAACCATCTAGACTGGCAGAACTGCATTTTTAAAAATGACAAAAGCATGATAGGCATAGGGAATTTTTATGATTATTTAACCTATTCTAACTTATAATAACTGTATCTTATCAACTTTTGGCTAAAAAATGACAATTTTCACATGTGACAGTGCCGTCTCAGCTATTACCTCATGGTAATCCTCAATTGATTTTGGGAGAAAATGATGAAATACAAAGCAGACATCTGGTTTGTTGATAGCTGAAAACTATATGCACTAACACACTATTGTTTTCCGCAATTCGACTAATCAATTGAGACCTGCTTAGTGTTAAGTAAAAGCACTTTGAGCCCATTTCAACTAAGAAAAGGAAAACCATTTAAATGGCAAGAGAAGATAAAGCAAAACCTGTTCTTCAATCTCTTATGTTTCTTCCACCATTTTATTGAAGTACTACGGCAAATAGAAATTCAAAGACAGTTGAAAAATATGATAACATAGTTAATTAGCTAATATTACAATCAAAGTCGACAAACAAAAGTTTGGCACGTGTAGCAAACAATAACCATGAACAGAATTTGTGAACCTGCTGTTACATCATTGGGCAACGAGCCTTCACATTTTGTAATTTAAATGGGGTTCCCTCGATCTGGTTTAAGAGCTGGAAACAGAACGTACTAACCTAACATTTACCACATCAACTTAGTTTTAGCTTCTGAACACGAAATGATGGAAGAGAATTCAAACTAACTTTTTTCTTCGCAAGTAAGTCTACCACTATGTAAAATGTAAATGCATCTGGCATGACATTTTTCTCTACCATTTTTTGAAGAAGTTCAATTACTTTGGACGTCTCATTATTTTGGATGAAACTGTGCATAAGTGTATTAAGTGTGACTACATTGGGTGACACACCCTTTTCTTCCATATTCAGTAACAAATCATTTGCCTCTGCAGTTTGCCCATCTTTACAAAGCCTATGGATCATGATGTTTTATGTTACAACATCAGGTATTTGACCTTGACGAGGCAATCTATTAAAAAGTTCACATGCAATTTCGAGTCTGCCCGCTTTACATAATCCATCAATGAGGCAGTTATAAGTTTCAAGGCTCAGTTCACACCTGCAATCTCTTATGCAATTGAATACTTTCATTGCTTTCAGAACAAAACCATTTTTACAGAGCCCATTGATAAAAATGGTATATATAACTGAATTGGGTACAACATGATTAAGATGCATCTCATCAAACAGTTTCAATGCACGCTCAGCCATACCTATTTGAAAAAGGCAAACAAACAAGGTGTTATATGTAACAACCGTTGGCCTGGTTCCTTTAGAAAGCATTTCCTTATAAAGACTTGTAGCTTTCTCCACATTTTTATTCTTCAAGTACCCCTTTATCAAAATGCTATAACTAATAACATCAGGTCTGCACCCTTAACTCTCCATGGAAACAAATAGTTCCCTTGCACGATCAACCCTACCCTTCAAGCAAAATCCATACATCAATGTGTTATAAATATATGTGTCCGGTTTCACACCTCTCTAAATCATCAATTCTGACAAATAATTTGCTTCGTCCATCTTCCCGTTCTTGCAAGGCTCATCAATTACCACATTGAATGTCACCGCATTAGGCCGCACACAACAAAAACAGTGAAAAGAGAGGTATAAGTAAACACATCAGGGTTAATTTTTCTTTCCTTCATATGCAAAAATATTTCCTTCGCCTTGTCCGCAAACCCATCTTTACAAAGACCATCAATAATACTAGTATAAGTAACAATATCAGGCTTGCATATACCTTTCCCATTAACCATACCGGTCCCATTAATCATCTCCTGAAATAACTTAAGTGCGACACATGTATTGCCTGATCGACACAATCCCTTAATCAAAGTAGTATATGTGATCACATCAGGCTTATAACCAAATGCAATTTGTTTCTTAAGTAACCTGGTGGCTTTCATAATTCTACCCTCCACACACGAACCTTTAATCAAAGAAGTAAAGGTCACAACATCCGGAGAAAAACAACTCCTCAGAATCTTCCCAAACACTACAAACCCATAAGACATTCTACCCATATTGCAAAAGCAATTAATCAAAATAATAAGATTTGGCGACAACCCATTTGAATTCATTCTTTTGAAAAGGAAAACAACAGTATCGTAATGCTTATTCTTAGCAAGCGCACCAAACAAATTATTGAAGGATGAAATAGAAGGACGAGATGGGTGCATTTTAATCAAGCAATCAAAGAAATAAAGAGCTTCATTGGGATGGATATTACCTTATTTGCAGTTTTGATTGAGGAAATTATCAAGTGAGCTTCCATTTCTGCTTGTCGACTTAGAACGTTTCTGTATGGATTGTTCGGAGAAGGAAGACGAGAGTTTGTTATTCTGGGAATTCGAGAAATTGCGGGTAAAAGCTGATTTTGGTTTTGAAGACCTGAAAGTGAATGCCATTGCAGAATCGCTGAGCTTCCGTTTTGATTTCGCAAACTGGGTTTATGCAAGGGTTGAAGAAGAATGTTTTTTTTTTTTAACGGAAATGTCTAACTTTTGCGCCTAATAACATTTTTAGTCCAATTAAAAAATATCTGATATTCGGGAGCTAAAAATGCTCAATCATGACAATTTTACCTTGACTCTTTTCTTCTGTTGAGACGTGGGATTGTTGAGACATGGGTTGTCCTGTTTTTCAGTTTGTTTACCTAGTTATAGGAGTGTGTTTTTAACGTGGGCTAGTGCCTAATTTTCATGTTGATTTCAGTTATGTGTTAAGGCTATTTATAGCCTGTTTGTTTATCAATGAAATAAGAAAGTTTGATACTCTGTTTTTTCGATATATCCTCTGCTTCCTACTGTTTCTATTTTTTATCAGTCAATTTCAAAACAAATAAAACAAATAAACCTGTAACTTTGTTTTCTGGGCTCACCAAACGGAAAATTTTCAAGTGGGAAAATTTGCAAACTCAACAGAAAATAGGCTATTAGGACTCGAAGAACGGCAAGAAAGTCAACGAAACATCGGTTTCTTTAGTACATTCTCCTAATATGTACGCTTTCTATACTAAATTCTGAAAAATACAAATTTTAAACTCAAATTCGTTAAATGCATAAAAGGCTTGTGTTGAATGTATTATATTGTATATGTTGAATATGCTATGTGTGGTGTTGCTTTCGTGGGTGACGAAATTCATCGGAGATTAATTAACAACTATTATTGTTGATGAATTTTGTCGCTCTCTCGATAATTTTCATCGAAAGATACTAGATTTTAATTAGCATCCTTCAATGAAATCGATGAAATTCATCCAAGGATACTAGATTTTAATAAATCTCCCTCCACAAAATTGTCCTATTATGAAGACTTGTTGGGTATTTTGTAATCTATGAATTTTTAGTTGTGATAAGTGTTTTTAAAATTTGGACAATATTGATTTTTGTCATCTAAGGTGGTCTGTTTTTATTTTTTAATTTAACTTCTTCTATGTGGTAAAGATTAAAAATGCTACTTTTTTATGGGCAATAATTTATTGGCTGATTTTAGTATTTTTTTATTTATTTATGATGTTTTGAAAATGCTTTATGAGAGTTCTTGAAGTTTGTAAAATAGAAGTTTTGTTTGGATTATTTGGTTAGTATTATTTTATTGTTGACACGTTAAGTTTGCT
>JAXCLQ010000064.1:0-10480 GCA_035584115.1 Cedrela odorata
TATATATATATATCTATATGTATGTATAAGCATATATAAAATGATGTTATGGCGTAAATATGGCAATAAGTCTACTTTAGAAAATTTTTGAAGTGTTAGAGTTTGGAAAGATGAATGTTATAGGAAGGTAACGACGAGTATAAAGCATGAAACTGAAATAGATTGTGTTAATTTATTTTAGGTACGCAACATTAAGATATGAACATACTCGGGAACAACGGAAACAAAAGTAAGTAGATCATGCATGCATTTTAATGTTTTTGAAATTGTGTGATGCTCAATGTTGTGTGAAATTGTATATTAATGCTTTAGTATGCCAATATGAATTTTATGAAATGATTCTTGAAAAATTATGAACTTAAATGTTGTACGTCGATATCGCACATAGGAATTGATTATGAAATGTTATTGATGTGTGAAAATTTGCATAAAATGCATTTTTAAGGCTTAGTCGTTAGTTTTGTTATTCCGACCTAGCCGAATCTTGTGTTAAAAGCGAGACTTGCAAGCTAGTAAGAATTCTGTTTAACGTGCCTTATGCTATTCTGTTATATAAAAATTTGAATGACTATTGTATGTGGAACATGTGATCACGTTCTAAATCTAAGTCACTGTGGGTACAGGTGACACTAACTAACTAAGTTGTTATGATAATGTTTATGTTATGAATAAAGTATATGTGATTGGAAAAGTTTGGAAATGCTTTGGTTATTTATATTGTCATATTGTGTTATGCATCGATTGTTTAAAACATTTACCTTCTGTATTGCATCGACATATAAAACCTACATGATTTACTTACTAAGGTTATATCTCACCCTTTATTGAAAAATTTATTTTACAGATAATAGCACATAAGGATGACCAAATATCCAATCGAGGGTGTTATGCATATTTGAAGTTTTTGGATATATGTAATTGCAAGTTAGCTAAGTAATATGTATGGACTTGTAGGCTAATATGAATATTTTGGATATGTAGTTACTAAGCTATTTGTATTACAAGGAGTTTTAATGTATGTATATTTGTATGTATAAAAAAAATAAAAAATAAATTGTTAACTATAACTGTTTAAGTTTTGTGTAAGAAAGAATAACATTGTATATAGTATACTTGAGTATGTATTTGTAGTTAATATAAAACAGGTGTGACAATTTGAGGCTTGTCTTTCTTTTGACTTCTTGAGTTCATTCCCTAAACTTAATAGAATCTTGGATGCCTTTGTCTCTATATGACAGTAAGTACATTTGCTAAGGAGTAGTAGCTTTGTAATAAGTGGGAACTTTTAATCATCTAGAAATCCCTTATGTCCTTGCCTTGTCTTGGTTTGTACCAAAGGCCTTTTTGAATAGTGGACATTACTATTTCGAGATGATTTGAGAATTGAGCTTTCTTAAAACCATTCATGCTTTATGTTTGAAGTTTTCCTCATTATTCATTCAAGTTGCAAGCGTGAGTTGATTATCTAGGAACCCAATTTGTAACATCCAAAATTTTTTGTTGAACTCATAACCTTGATATTCTCTAAGTACATTAGAATTTACATTCATGATATGTTTACGACATAATATTATGAATGTAAGAGAAATTAACTGAATTTACACATGTTTAGTTGATATGGAAACGACGTAGGATATAATATACCTATTTAAATTATTATTACCATTACTATGATTTTAAATATGTTTTATAGAGTATTAAGTGTTAGAACTTTAAGAAATGATATGAAGTAAATCTATAAAGGTATTTCTGTAAATTTGAAAAATGTAGCCATGAAGGGTGGAATTAGAATTTCATTACCAACAAGTTTATTATTGAAATTTTAGTTTTGGAATAAGAATATAATTAAGTGGGTAATATATTGGATATATATATAGATATTGGGCCAATTTATTTAGTTAGACCTAAGTTTAAAATACACATATATATATATAAGCCCAAGCCCAAGCTTAAATATATATATATTTAATAAAATAAAACAAATAAATAAATGAATAAAATATTATGTTTGGCTAAAATTCTCTACGCAATCCTAGCCATCCATTTACTTTAATTTAAATCATTCGCTTGTCACAATTTTAAGCTTGTTTTGTAAATTGGATAAGGATAAATATTAAATCTAAGTTAGTGGAAAATGGGGTGGCAAAATGAGGGCCATTGGATTGGGCGAATTAATCCTTACTATCCATGTGTTTTAGATAATTAAATTAATTATTATTTGATGTTACTTAGTGAAAAATTAAGTGGTTAAATGTGGTCTATTAGATTTGTTAAGCTCATCCAAGCCATCCATGTGTTTTTTTAAATAATTAAATTAATCAAATAATGGATGTTTTTTAAATTGGAAATGCAAAACAAGGCATACGTACTAGGCAAAAAAATTAGAGAAGGGAGAAGGATTGTAGAGGAAAAGGAGAGAAAAAGAATAAAGAAGGAATTGGTAAGTTTTAAGTTGCTTTTAATTAGTATTTTATTATATTGGTTTAATAAGTTTAGTGAATTGTTAAAGCTAGATTATAGTAGAATTTATATTATTTATGTTAAATTATGATTAGTAGATTTGAAATAAATATTGTTATAAGTTGTATATGATGTTGAAAATTGGTGGAAATTAGAACGTGTGTATATCATGTAGTAGGAATGAAAAATGAGCAAATTCATGGTTTAATGCCTAATTGTAGTAGAAAACTAAATATGCACAAATTAATATTATTTGTGCTAAATTGTAGTAGGAAATAAGAAATAGATAAACCTATATTGTTAATGTTAAATTGTAGGTTGGAAATTGGAAATGGTATTGTGTTAATATGTATATGGTACTTTAAATAAGTAGAATTGGTGATTATAAAACGTTATTAGCATGTGTAGGCCATGCCTCCTTTTAAATTTGTAATACTTATATTATTAATATTAATTTGTAGGTAACAAATTAGAAAGCTTAATAAATTAATAAAATTGGGTGAAATTTATTAGAATTTATGATATTAGTCAAAATTTATGTTATTAATGCTAATGTATAATGAGAAAAAAATTAGAAATGAATATTGTATTAATTGGTGGAAAATTGAATGATGAAGGAAAGGATGGAAGGAAATGTAGTAATAAATATATATATATATATATATGTATATATATGTAAATTGATGTTAATTGTGAAATTTTGAATTACGTAATTGTGGAAGTGAAATTGAATATCGGCGATTACGGTATGCTGAGTTTGTTTGAAATATTTGGGAGTGTTTGGAAACTTGATAATGCCAAGGTTGTTGGAAAAGGAATTGGCAGCAATATTGACTAGTTTTGAAAATTTATGCCAAACATGTTTTCTTCCAAAAATTATTGTGGTACATATATGTAGGTATATATATATATATATATGTATGTATGAATAGGTATATATAAAATAAGAGAATAAAGTGAATATGGTAATAAGTCTATTTTAAGAAATTCATAAAGTGTTGAGTTTGGAAAAATGGATGTCGTAGGAATGTGGCGGCAAAAATTAACGTGTAACTAAAATAGATTGTGTTAATTTAATTTTAGGTACATCTCATTAAATAAGAATACACTCAAGGAGAGTGGGAGCGGAAATAAGTAGATCATGCATGTATTTTAATATTTTGAAACTATGCGATATTTGATGTTATGATGAAAAATGTGATTTTAATGTTTGATAGGTCAATGTGATTTTATGAAATGATTATTGAAAAGAATTGTAGATTTAAATGTTGTTTGTTGATATCTCATTTATAAAACAAATATGAAATGATGTCGATGTGTGAATGTTAGTAAATGAAAATGATTTTATAGCTCTAGTCGTTAGTTAATGTTTATTCTGATTTGGCCTGGTCGCTTGTCAAAGTGGGACTTATATGCTATTCAGAATTTTGTTTAACATGCTAGGCAAATTTCTGTTATATTTGAAATGAAAAGAATGTTCGTTTTAAGTGGAATACGTAATCACATTCTGAATTCGGGTCACCGTGGGTGTAGGTGACACTAACTGACTAAGCTATTATACAAATGTCTATATTATAAATTGGTTTCTGTATAATCAAAAAGTTTGAGAATGTATTGATCTATTTGAGTATTTATATTTTGTACCGCATCGACATGTGCAAACTTGCATGGTTTACTTATTGAGATTATATTTTACCCTTTGTTGTAAAAATTTTATTTTTCAAAGAATAGTACGTAGAAGTGACAAAGAACGCAAGCAAGGGTTACTAAGCGTATATGAAATTTTTGGATATATGTAATCAATAGATTAGTTAAATGACAAGGAGCGTAATATGTATAGACTTGTATGTATAAGAACTTTTGTTAATTATAAATATTTAAGACTTATGTAATAATAGTATACATTCTATAATGAAAGAGGAGAATGACTTTGTATTTGTAATTATGTATGGAAGGGTGTGTTACATTTAGTGGTATCAGAGCTAAGGTTTGAGGTTCTGTAGGTAAACCCTAAGTTACGAGATAATGATTTGAGGTTCTTAAATATTAAGAATGATTGAAAATTTTGAGTATATAAACATTCGGATTAATAGGGAAATCAAGGTTTGAAATTCAAATAATCAATTAGAAAATATAATTATAGCATTAAGGAATGGAAAAGAAAGTATCGGTATTTGTGAATACAGTATCGATACATGTAAAGTAAGTATCGATACATGTAAAAAAAGTTTCGATATATGTGAAGATAGTTTCGATACGTGTGACGAAAGAATCGATACTTTTTAAGTTAGGGAGCTCAAAATTATTTACATACTCACCCAGATCGACACCGTAAGGAGAAGGGATCAATACATGAGGCAAATGTATCGATAGTTAGTGTAAAAAAAATTTTCTAAAATCAAATTTTAATAAACGGATTGATACCAAAGCTTAAAAGTGTCGATACATTGTAAAGTAAATCCTAGGTTAGGATTTTATAGACTTCAGGTTAATTAAGAATAAAACAATAATAATAATAATAAAAGTAAAAATTTTTTAATCGGATATAATTGCAATAATTTCATGGAATTTAATTTTGTTTCACTTTGGCTGAAGATGGCAAGGACAAAGTATGATCAATGGACTAGTATAAATAAAAGTGAAAATGGTATGATTGGTAGTGCTCTTGTAAAGGACTTTAAAATTTTGTATATTACTAAGAAGAGAGCGAAACTAGCAAGAACTATTCTCCGTTATTCTCGTACCGATCTGGGTCCAAGGGGAACAAAAAAAGTGGAAAAGAATGCCCTCCTTGAAATGCAGGTGTATAGAAAATATGTGAATTATAATAAATTAGTAGTGTGACGTTTGTATTGGATGATGAGGTATTACAATACCTTTAACACAGATAGGTGTTAGGAGAAGATGTTAAGGAAAACCTTTCCAAGCGGACTAGTTTAAGTGGAAAAAAACAAATAACAAGGAGGATCGAGAAGATTGGATCCTTATTTAAATCGCATAAGTCAACTCTTTGTAACCATGATTACTAAAGTTAAAAATGGTTAAATTGTAAAAAGGTTAAGTTAAAATTTTGGAATTTGGAACCTAAGATTATTAATGTAATGAAGAAATAACTTTCCTGTGCACAAGTGTAATTTGATTACTATTTCGCTTAAATTGCTGCTAATGTTTGGATAAGTTAGAAAAGTTTATAAAGTAAAATATATTTTGGAGACAGAACAGCTATTGCAAAGTTAAAATGGGTGTTCCATCAAGTATACTTATAATTCTATTGGATAATAAGTTTATTGAATTAGTTATTTTTCATTACATAATAATTAAATGGATTAGTATAGTGTGATTATAGAAAAAAATAAATGTGTCACATAGATCTCAAACGAAAGTTAATGCATTAAGTTCAAGGGTCCCTCAAGATGTAAATGAAGAGGGGATATCCTGCAAGGAATTTCAGGAACAAGTATCCTATTGTAAATATTATTAATAAGAATGAAGGAACAATAGAATAAGTTAACTGAGCGTATTGTTCGGAATAGTGGTGCTTTAAGAAATTGTTATTTGATTGTTTTTATTGAGGGAGTATGATAAAATGTCTTTTAAGAATATTGATGCATGTCTTAAGTGAGAAGTGAGGTTTTAGAATAGAAGATTTTCTTTAGCTAGTATAAGACTCAAATGAAAATAAAATTAGTGAACGCATCCAAATAAAATGCATAACATGACTAAACATGATGTTGAGGTTTGTAATTGGGTCATGAAAAGTATTTCTCATTTCTTAAATATGTTTTTGATTATTTATGATTTATAAAATGTTAAGGAGATATTTAAAATTATTATTTTGAATGTTAGTTTTACAAAGGAAAATTATAATCCTTGTGAAATGAATTATCTAGGGCTATGTTATTAAGTGGCTTTTGATATAAGACTATTTTTAAGTTTAGTTTTGTAAAGCCCAAATCTTATTTATTCTTATAAGAAGCAATAAGAAATAAAAATTTTGTTTTACGAGATTTATAAGAATTGATTGCCTAGAATTATAATTCATTAATTGAGAATGGTGCCTAGGCTGTAAATATATGAGGTTAATGTAAGATCTCGTTTTATCTTCTTATATGAAAAGATTTATGAGAATATTGAAGAAGTATTATGAAGAAGAAATTTAAGATCATAGAAGAAAAAAAAAGAAGAAGAAAAATTATTTTTAGATGAAGGTCAAGGGTGTTTAAGAAATATGACAACTTTCTTTAAGGTGTGAAATTGATGTTCTAAAGAAGATTAGATTTACAAAGATTTGAAATAGTTGCTGACATGTTATACATGAAAAAGGATACATACTCTCCTAAGTTAAGAATTTATATTTATCTATGTTATTCAATAAATTTTCAACGATTAAGGAGTACAATTAGGAAATTCCACAAGTATAAAATATGTTTATCTCCATGATACTTAGAAGACAAAGTTCATAGTTGAAAAAAGAAAAGATAACAAATACAATTTAAGAAGAAAGATAACTAGTGAGTTATTTAAGAGATTTTAATTGAGAATTTATTTGTATTAAAGGTATATTAGTGAGACTATTTTATTATGTGTAATGATATTGAATTTTATATGCAAAATTTGTGACAGTAGACTTGATATGATTGATGTAGTTTGTAGCTGAAGGAATATTGATTATATGGATAAGGCGATATGCAAAAGAGTTAATCGAGGTGAAAAGAAGAAAAATTTGATTACTAAGTATAACTTGAATATTATTTTATTGAATTTCTTTATATTAATGAAGTTATTTTAAAAAGATTGAAAAGACATGTAAGTTGGTATTGTATTCGCTCAATGGGATGAAATTTGATTTTTGTTTGATGATTAAGATATTATTGAATATACATGTTCGTAGTTAAAATTTAAAAAGATTTAGAGTGAGTGATGAGATAGTTAAAATCAATACTACTTGGTATGATTTTATATGTAGTATGTAGATACATTAGTTCGTAACTGATTTTAAGGTCCATATGTAAATCTTACTTATGATGTTATAAAAGTTTAAGTATGATATTATGCATACTATAAGTAGAGGTTGGCTAAGGTAATGATGCATAATAATTCTTGATATATATGTTGGACTTTAACTATATTAAATGATTTATAACTATTGAAATTCTTTGCATAGGTCAGATATATTACTCAATATATTAGTAAATATGTTTTAACATAGTGTTGGGACCATGGTTGAATATTAAAGGATTAAGACGATTAAAATAAAGTTAGATTATATTATAAAGACAATGTCTCTGATATCTTAGATTTAGTTCTTAGATATATATACAATGTAAATGTTGTATGTTATATTGACCTTAGTCAATCTATAATATATAGAATTTTGTAGAAGTTATTTACAAGTTCTATTTTATTGTACAATACGAGATGGTGATGTCATATATTTAGAATAAGGGATGACGACAGTTAAGTTTAAGCATCGAGATTATGAAGATTTTGAGCTTAAAAATAATGATTAGACTACAAGTCAATAAGATATATGATTTAATATTATATGATTTTTTGAAACTTGTTGTTGGAGTTACTCAGTGGAAGTATGATTATTAAGAATGATATTTGCTACTACTATAAATGAATATGTATTAGAAGAATAGGCTCATTAATTAAGTATTAATTTGACTAAGTTACTATAAATTTCAAATGATAGTGGTAATTGCAATGAGTTTAATCAAGTGCATCAATTCAATTATTTACATTGTGGTAATTTCATATGATGGTTATTATAGGTAAGTACAAGGGGTACTAGTTTAATTATACATGATGAATAAGATACTTCATTAATTTTAAGAACAAAATTTTTGTAAGGAAGGAAAGATTGTAACATCCGAAATTTTTTATAGAACTCATAACCTTGATATTATCTAAGTACATTAGAATTTATATTCATGATATGTTTAGGACATAATATTATGAATGTAAAAGAAATTAACTGAATTTATGCATATTTAGTTGATATGGAAACAATGTAGAATATAATATACCTATTAAATGATTATTATCATTAGCATGATTTTAAATATATTTTATAGAGTATTACGTGTTAGAAAATTAAGAAATGATATGAAGTAAATCTATAAGGGTATTTTTGTAAATTTAAAAAATGTAGCCATGAAAGGTGGGATTAGGATTTCATTATCAATAAGTTTATTTTTGAAATTTTAATTTTGGAATAAGAATATAATTAAGTGGGCTATATATTGGATATATGTATATATATATATTGGGCCAATTTATTTAGTTAGGCCTAAGTTTAAAATATATATATATATATAAGCCCAAGCCCAAGCATAAATATATATATATATATAATAAAATAAAACAAATAAATAAATGAATAAAATATTATATTTGACCAAAATTCTCTACACAATCCTAACAATCCATTTACTTTAACTTAAGCCATCCACTTTTCACAATTTTAAGCTTGTTTTGTAAATTAAATAAGGATAAATAGTAAAGCTAAGTTAATAGAAAATGGCATGGCAAAAAGAGGGCCTTTGGATTGGGTGAATTAATTCTAACTATTTATGTGTTTTAGATAATTAAATTAATTATTATTTGATATTACTTGGTGAAAAATTAAGTAGCTAAATGTGGTCTATTGAATTTGTTAAGCTCATCCAAGCCATCTATGTGTTTTTTTTAAGTAATTAAATTAATCAAATAATGGATGTTTTTCAAATTGGAAATGCAAAACAAGGCATACATACAAGGCAAAAAAATTATAGAAGGGAGAAGGATTGTAGGAAAAGGAAAAGGGAGAGAAAAGGAATAAAGAAAGAATTGGTAAGTTTTAAGTTGCTTTTAATTAGTATTTTATTATATTAGTTTAGTAAATTTAGCGAATTGTTAAAGCTAAACTATAGTAGAAATTATATTATTTATGTTAAATTATGATTATTAGATTTGAAATGAATATTGTTATAAGTTATATATGATGTTAGAAATTGGTGAAAATTAGAACATGTATATGTCATATAGTAGGAATGAAAGATGAGCAAATTGGTGCTAAATTGTAGTAGGAAATAAGTAATAGATAAACTTAGATTGTTATTGTTAAATTGTAGTTTGGAAATTGGAAATGGTATTATGTTAATATGTATATGGTACTTTAAATGAGTAGAATTAGTGGTTATAAAATATTATTAGCATGTGTAGCCCATGCCACCTATTACATTTGTAACACTTATATTATTAATATTAATTTGTAGTTAACAAATTAGAAAGCTTAATAAATTAATAAAATTAGCTAAATTTTATTAGAATTTATGATATTAGTGCCAAATTTATGTTTTTAATGTTAATGTGTAATGAGAAAAAAATTAGAAACAAATATTGTATTAATTGGTGGAAAATTGAATGATGAAGGAAAGGATGGAAGGAAATGTAGTAATGAATATATATATATATATATGTGTGTGTGTGTGTGTGTAAATTGATGTTAACTGTGAAATTTGGAATGACGTAACTGTGGAAGTGAAATTGAATCTCGGCGATTACGGTAGGCTGAGTTTGTTTGAAATATTTGGGAGTATTTGGAAACTTGATAAGGCCAGGGTTATTGGAAAAGGAATTGGCAGTAATATTGACTAGTTTCGAAAAATTTATGCCAAACATGTTTTCTTCCGAAAATTATTGTGGTACATATATGTAGGTATATATATATATATGTATGTAAATATGTTTATATATATGTATGAATAGGTATATATAAAATAATGGAATAAATTGAATATGATAATAAGTTTATTTTAAGAAATTCATAAAGTGTTGAGTTCGGAAAAATGGATGCCGTAGGAATGTGGTGGCAAGAATTAACGCGTAATTAAAATAGATTAGGTTAATTTGATTTTAGATACACCTCGTTGAATAGGAATACACTCAAGGAGAGTGAGAGCGGAAGTAAGTAGATGATGCATGCATTTTAATATTTTGAAACTATGCAATATTCAATGTTATGATAAAAAAT
>JAXCLQ010000065.1:0-10478 GCA_035584115.1 Cedrela odorata
CCAATACATATATATTTAATATAACTTAAGCCCATTGCATATATATTACTAAATTAAGCCCAAAACATCTATATATACATATATATACAATCTTAGCCCACTTAGATTTCATTTTTTTTATTTCATAAATTCTAAAATTCTAAAATTCTAAAAATAGCCTTGTTAACCATAAAATTTCCATTTTAAGTATACAACATTTTCCAAACTTACAAAACTAGGCTTATACAGTGTTGAACGTAAATTACAGATGTTACATAATATATATATATATATATATATTATACGTTAGATATTTATGTAGTTATAAAGTGTAGCTTATGGCAGAGCTTTAAGGCACATAGGTGAGTGAAAACTGAGTAGGGTAGGAGTAGTCAATGGATGATGGTGCGCACCCTCAGTGTATTTTGTTTTGATATATATATTATAAATTGAAATAGTCTTTGACCAAGTATTGCAAAGACAATCACAAACATCACTACGTGCCTACTTGTGCCAACATCAGTGATTCAGGCAAATGATTTTATAAAAAATAATTTTTTTTATAAATTAGTTTTGTTAAATAAAACTTAAATTGATGTTTAAAAGATTTTTGTAAAAAAATATATTTTTCCCACTAATTGTATTATTAAAAAGAAATCGTTGGTAGTCTCAGGTGTTATCCCAAGTCAGGGTAATACCTGAAGGAGGCTAGCTAGGATTTGTGTTATAAAAGAAAATCTACAAGTTTAAATTTTATGTTGTATAAATTTTTTCCTTTGCATAAATAACATTGTTAAATAATTATAATATCTTAGAGTATTTTACATAACCTTTATGCTTTGCTAGTTCACTCACTAAGTATTATATACTTATTCTCCCTCACCCTTCAGTTTCAAGTTGTGAAGTGGGCGAAAATTTAAACGTGGTGTGACCTTTAGAAAACCATGGCTTATCGGGTAGGATCCTTTTGGCTTACTTCATTCTCTAATTGGGTTTGCTAGCAACTTATCAAAATTTGTATTTTGAAATTTTATACTATACTTTGATAATTTATTTTATTTTTGAAGGATATTATTATAAGATATTTAGGATTTGAAATTCTAAATATAAACTTGATAAATATTTTTACTAATGGTGTAATTTGAACAAATAGAATGTGGGGTTGAATACATAAATAAGTTATGAAAATTATAAACCAACCTTGCAGACTCTTGGGGATATTCCAAGTTAATGTGACGATTTTTGAGAATATGTGGCGGTTGTCACTTGTCCATTTTTCGAGATCAAGGCGTGACATTAAAAATTACAAAAGCTCTAAATATAAATGTTAGTAGCCAAAATAATTATCCAAAATAAGTTTTTGATTTAATTTTTTTACTAAGTCAAAATATTCTAAGAACTCGATGCATTATCGTTCCTTATACTTATTTGTACAAATAAGTTTAAATATGTTGCATCAATATTGTGAAGTTAATATGTTTTATCAAGAACGCATTATTGTTCCTTATTGTTTAAATATGTTGCATCAATATTGTGAAGTTAATATGTTTTATCAAGAACGCATTATTGTTCCTTATACTTATTTTTACAAATAAGTTTAAATATGTTGCATCAACATTGCGAAGTTAATATGTTTTATCAAGAACTTAAAACATGCATTACATATGATTCTCTGAGTCGCGTGGACCACTCACCTGTATTCGTATATGTCCCAATATTCCAAATTCCATTTAGGAACATAGCTTGTTTAGTCATTTCCTCTATTTGTATATGTCCCAATATTCCAAATTCCCTTTAGGAGTATGGCTTGTTTAGTCATTTCACTTCCACTCAAAGACTAGACAAGTGGAGGGAACCCACTTAAGAAAGTGACACCAAAAACTTCAAGCCCCTGGCCCAAACCATGCTCAATTAATTAAGGTTTCGTCTTTGTGTGGATTTCAATCCTACTCAAGAGGACTCGAGCTAATTAAGCAGAGATAAAACACTTATAAGACATATTCATTAGCTCCACCCAAACGATGTGAGATTTTACAAGAGCCGAGCAACAACTTTGTGCTAACGAGTCTAAGAAAGATATTCAAGTCTAAGTTACAGAGAGAACTCGCTTAGGTAGAACATGGAGAACGTGAAGAATTTCATTTCTTCTTCTTAAACCCTTGATTCAGAGGATTTTTCTTGGAAATGGAAGCTTCCTCTTCCGGAGGATGAAATCTCTTCCATTGAATCGGGCAAAAAAAAAACTATTAGAGAACTACTATATCTATAGTATATGTATGACAATGAATCTCATATGAGACTTTAAGCCTCCGTCCCTACTTTCTAACAGATCTCCTACCATTATTAACCAGAGAATGAACGGGGAGTTCAGATTTGCTAGTAGCTCACGTCATTAGCCCCATCTAACTCATATCCCTTTTCGGGTATATTTCCTTTCCATTCCGTGGAGCGAAATTGATCATTGGCTAAACATACTTTTTCTCATAAACAGGGTAAAACAAATAGATGGATCGCCCTTTAGCGTCTATGACTTGGGTAACGAGTGTTAACTGCTTCTGTTTTTGGGTTCTAGCCCACAGATAGAAGTATACTACTAGATTGAAGGCGTTTTGACGTGGGAGTAAGCAAGCTACCTTGCTTGCTTTCTATTAAAGAGCTCATTTCCTAGATGGAAGAATAAAGGAATTAGGCAAGACATAGTACATGATTCTAGCCTATTACATTTGCACCCTCCTCAAAGGAAGGCTTTACTAAAAGTACATTAGAATCCAGTCTCGTTTTCGATATCTTGAGAGTTTTTTTTTTCTTGGGAATTCCCTTACTACTAAAAGAAAGTGGGCAACCGGTCGAGAGGCTATTTCAATCGAAGGCTTGACTTTTTCTAGTAGACGCTTGTTGACTCAGTCAGCTCCAAGGTTGGCTTCGATAAAGTAAGATCTTTCTCAGGCACTGCAGAATGGTCCTATAAAATAAAAAGGAGTACTACTTTGAACCAACAAGAAAGAAATCCAATATTTATTTATCAGTGCAGTAAGTTTCGAGCGAAAGGACGAACACAGCTTCTAACATAGCTAGGCAGGTACATAAGCATAACAGTAAAAAAAAAGAAAAATATACTTTTTAGTATCTTATCTTCTTGAGATCTAAAGGCAGGACGGCATAGCCTCTTGGTGGAACCTGTCTAGTCACGAGGTGCTATCATCAATGGGGCTTCCTCTGTCAAAGGCTTTCTTTTCGACGGCTTACATCGGAAAGAGATTGGTTCATCTTTCCCTATTGGTCTCACTACCCGGTAACTAACTAGACTGAAGTTCTCCACCCAGGTCATGACTGGTTCGTATGATCGCACGACGTCTCTCAAACTCTAATGTGCAAAAATACCGAAGCTAACGCTGATATGGATGTTCAGGCGTCTCGACGAGCTGACCAATATTTTACTAGGATCGGTTGCTACTAGTCCGAGTTACTTAAGAGATAGAGCCATTAGGGGAGAAAAGAGAACCTAGTTAGTGCACTAACTCAAACCCTTATGAACTTGCACGCACTGCATTGTTTCTTCACCTTCTAGTATAATTTCCTCTCCTAACAACGTTGCTTCCTCTCTTTGCATCATTATTTTCTCTTCTTGCATGCGTAATCAATTGGTTAAACTTTAAAAATTGATATATCATTATTTTTAAAAGACATACTTTCAACATAATTAAATAAGGATACCCTAGATAGACCTGCCTCAGATGGACCAATAGCTAAACCTATGGCTAACGAACTTGTCCTTGCCTGCACAAACATGTTGATAAACTTAAAAATAGAATTTAAGTATTTTAAATGCGTACCACAGTAATATAATTAAAAACATAGCAATCTTGATCCATTTCTGCTATTTCCTGCAACAATAAGGCATGATCTTCTATTGTACCTAAACTGTTTGTATAAGCCACGTTTGAAGGTCATTTGTTTGTGTTGGTCTTTACTTGCTTCTCTTCTCTTTAATTTAGGTCTACCAGACTTCACTATCACTTCAAATGGCTTCAAGTCAAGGTCATCAACTTTGTCCCATGAACTCTGATCTGGTAGAGGCTTAATCATCTCCGGGTAAGTTGCCAAATAAGCTTCCCTTTTCAACTTCTCATCTATATAGTTAATAGGATCATGACCTAAGTACGCAATACATAGCAACACATGTTTACAAGGCAACCTACTCACTGGATAAGCTCTAAATTCATTTGTTGTCTTCTCTATGAACAACATAAGTTTTAGTTCCTTCAACGAGAACCTCATACTCGCTGCCATTAGTACAAATAATTCTGACATGTCTTCCTGCCTTTGTTGTTGCTTCAATTTTCTGTGCACTTATTAGGTAAGTCTACCTTTCATTTCTTTGCTTCAGTAAGCCTTTTATGCATCCTCTTTATTACATTCCTTCTAATGAACCCCAACAGTTCTTCTAATGAACCCCAACAGTGACAAGACTGGTTTTGCTCTATGCTCATTTAACCAACCATTTCATGACTCTGTCATGTTGTTGGTTACATATTCACACTTCAAACCCTACTGGAAAGTATGCCTTGACCATATATTTGGTGAAATCTTTTGCAACCAGTAAAAAGTTTCTTTCTTTTTGAATTTAATCAACTCCATGTATTGATAAGTTCACTTTTCCTTGTTGACCTTGCTGCAGCCCAAAAGAAATCCCTCAGAAGCACTTTAAGCCATTGACTCTTAAAATTTGCACAAATACGCCTAGCAGAATGCCTAACATATGCATCAGGCGAATCCTCATCGAAGTCTGCAATCACTCTTTTTTGCCTATCACTCATGAATGTAGATGCTTTGTTATTTTGGATTCCCAAATAACCACCTAACATTTCCAAAAACCAATTCCATTACTCAATGTTTTCACTCTCACATATGAAAATAATAAGAGCAAACACTATTTGTTTGCATCTAATGACACAGCAGATAAAAGTACTCCTTCATGTGGAATCTTAAGATGACACCAATCTAAGCCTATAAACCTTCTACACCACCTAACAAAACCAAACTTCAAAGCTGGAAAACTAACCATAAATCTCTTAAACTGAATCTCCTTCCGAACATGACATATTTGAAGCTACCCAATATTTCTTTCTGTTAGTATTTTGGCATTCGATTGTAGTTTTGCATATGCTTGTGTAAAGTCTCACTGGTTCTGACTAAGGCCTTGGTTTTTGCCCTATAAAATTGTCTTTTGTGCACATAGAGCCTAATCTTGGAATTTTTGTGAAATTCACTTTACACTTGCAACCCAAATTTTGCTCACCCCAAAATTTCATAATGAATGTTAATCCAACCTTATATAGAGTTGTATAAATTCTCCAAGGACAGTCCAAAACTTTACACTCACCCATAAATTTTTAGTTCTCATTCTTCTTTCTTTTCAGATAAAAACCTTCATGCAGTACTCTCTTTGATTTCAACCTAAAATGCATCAGTGCTTGTAAATTCATGACCCACCTTATACTTAATCTCCTCATCATGACATTTTTTGTACATTTTTCTATCTATAGACCTTGCCATTTTTCTGCCCTTCCTATTTTCTTCTTCTGATGATGATGATGACGACAACAGTTCATCTTCTCTGTTATCACTGTCATAATTTGACAGTTTTCATCACTTTCTTCACTTACATTTACATTTTCAATATGCTTATCATCTTCAAAAACTTCATTAATATATTTGTCAATATGAACATCACACTCCACACTGTATTCCCCATCATCTGACCATCTAGCTTCTTCATCATCAATATCTTCTACTGGGACATATTTTTAGTGGCAATCTGGCTCGTCACTTTTTCTAGATACGAGGTTAGTCATTTGTATTGGTAGCTTGTGGACCTGTATTGACAGTTTATAGTTATGTAAAGGTAAATTGTGGTTTATCACATTGGGTATGCTGTGTGGACTCGTTTCAGTAGGAAACTTGGAATGGATTCTATATGGCTAGATTGGGCTCAACACTTAGACGGATTTCGTGTAGATTAGGTTGAGTTCAAGACTTGGTATGAATTTTGTGTGGATTGGATTACAGTTCATTGGTTATATAGGGTAGCATGTTTATGTAGGTTAGCATATTGATTATGTGGAGTTGTGGGATGGTTTTGTAGGGTAACATGTTAGTTATTTAGGGTTGTAGGTCGGTTTCTGTCCATTGTTGGTTCATCAATAAATAGCCTTCTTCTAGCTAAATTTTTTATTTGTAGGGTAAGATCTGGTTGCTGGTCTATTTTAGGGGTTATAATCCCTAAAGGTAAATGATCTACTTCTACATACCTGTTATACATATCCCGCATATTATATTGTGCAACAATATCCAAAAACTATTAATTAGTTTTAATCTCAATTTTGCCTCTCACTTCAGGTACAATTAATGTGATTCTCAATTATTCTCTTAAAGTTGGTTTGATACGCAGATACGATAGAATATAATAAAATTAATAATTTAAAATATAATAAAATTATGTATAATATTATATTATATTTGATATATGATAAGATATAATAAAATTATATATATAATTTTATTTTTAAAATTATTCAAAATTAAATAAATAAATAATTTAAATTATTTATAAATTATTTTTTGACTACAAATATTTTTCTTATCTTATCCTGTATTATCTTAAGAGTTATCA
The DNA here is from genome assembly GCA_035584115.1 of Cedrela odorata. Lineage (NCBI taxonomy): Eukaryota > Viridiplantae > Streptophyta > Magnoliopsida > Sapindales > Meliaceae > Cedrela > Cedrela odorata. The sequence goes on from JAXCLQ010000065.1 coordinate 6,653, forward strand.
TAATATAAATTTTTTAATTATTTTCTTACTAAATATGTAGACCCAATATAATTTATGTCGATCTCATATATTTTATCATATTTTAAAATTGCTCGCAAACATAAAATTGAAGTCCAATCTCGTGCACCAAACTGGCGTTAGCGTTAGCTTCTTACCAAATCCCTCGTCACTCAAAGACTTACACGTTCAGCAAGTCCTGAAACATTGGCCCCTTAAAAAAAATGATAACAAAATAAATAAATAAATCTTGCATTTAAACTAACACCCTCACTTTTCTCCGATCAAAAAACAAACAATTACCAACTGATCAACGTTGTTGATTTTGATCCGTACGCAAATAAAAATAATTTAATCTTAAATATTCTTAACAAACATATAACATACAACAAAAAAAATATTATATTTCTATTGATGTGCAAATAAAACATATTTTATTTATTAAAAAAAAACATAACAATAGAAATATATTGGTTTTATCACTATTATCCACCAAATGTTAATTTATAATTCAATCATAATTTATAAAAAAAAAAAAAAATTTAATAAAAAATAAGCATTATATACTGAGGTTTCATTAACACCCAAAATTAAGTGTCTTCAGTCCAAATTAGAGTTTTAATACTTTGAATAAATAGCATACACTAAAATTAGGGTCTTCAGTCCAAATCAACATACCTGTCATCATTGCCCACGGAATGTTAAATTTAATCATAAACTATAAAAATTGAATACAAAATAAGCATTATATGTACTCGGGTTTAATCCATACCTAAAATGTCATAAAATCCCAACATAACATGGTCATGGGGGGTTCTAATAAAATTTGTATAACATAATCTAAAATCACAATTTTCAGTCCACATTCAACATAATTGATGCATGCATTACATTTTTTGTATGCAATCGTATTAGTACAAAGTACGAACTTGATATTCTATGCTTGAATTTATATTTAAAAGAAATACGTTACCTTCGAGTTTCCAATCAAACAAAACAACTAGGTTTCGATTATCTTTAAATACTTTTGCTAATTACCATTATTTTTTTTAAGAAAAACATATTTTTTTTTACTTACTAAAATTTGGGTTTAGAGTTAGAAAATGAGTTTAGGGTAACAAAATGGATTTAGGGTTCTATTGATTTGGGCGTGATCAATGCTAGACTGTGGAACCAGAACTTCCATCTTTGGAGGCTACAATGGTTTGCATATGATTTAGACGGCCCGGATTAAATTTGTTTGACATGACGTAACACTGGGCTTCATCAATACGTTATGTTATTTATATATATATTTATCTCAATTTTACATAGTGCAAAAACTATTAAATAAATTTTTTCCAATGAAATTACCACAATTTTTTATTTTTTAAAAATTATACTAATTTTTTATTTTCATAAACCTAAGGATGTTTAGGATAGTTATTACCCACCAAGTTATGAATACAAACTTTTTTATAAAAATAAATAGAAAAATAAAAACAAAAAAAATTAAACATATATACATAGATTATTTAAAGATTAAAAAACCTATACAAATAATTTACAATTTTACATATAAATAAGTTAAAACGATGAGTGAAAATTATTAAAACATAAAATGAAATGTATCACACACAAAAAAAAAATTTATATAAATTATTTTCATACAAAATGACCTAGTAATACTTTAAATGTTATATAATTTATATTAATTAACTTCATTTACATTAATGTTTATGTAAGTTTTTATGTGTGTGTATATATATATATATATATATATAAAAGAGCAATATTATACAATTTTTCAACTTCAATAAAAATTAAAAATTAAAAATTCACATTTCATATATTCATCTTTTATGACCCAATTATTTTATTTTTATTTTTATTTATTTAGATTGCAGATTTTTCGATGATTTAACATTAACTGAATACTTGTACAAATTAAATTATATTGATGTTTAAAAATGCAAATTATATGTAAGAAAATTATTGCCATTGCAAAATATAGTATTGATCAATGATGATACATCCATCCTACTGAAAACGTTTTCATTGATGTTGGGTAGGCAAAAGTTTTAATATGATGAACATATGGAAGATGATAAATGAAGAAAAAGCAAAAATATTATACCCACCGTCAGTTCCCAAGTAAATGAAAGCAACTTCATGCTCTCAGAATCCTACTTTTGTATAGTAATTATGAATGTTTTCAGCTTCTCCACAGCTTGAACTTGTAAAGCTCCTTCTGATTCATCTTCATTGAAGATGAAGATAAAAAGTAACTAAAATTTCAGAAGCTCTCTCCCAGCCACTTCAACATCAGTGATGGCTTTAATTTCTGATTCATTAATGTTCTTCTTACCTTGGAACATGGAGACTGCATTTTGAAGCGCACACCTTGATACTCTACAAGGGATCCACCAATCCGCCACTGAGAAGATCTCCATACCTCCCTGTCATGAGTTGGAGTCTTCTCCACGACTATCATTCCATCAACTTCCATATAATTTATTTTTCTGGTTCATTTTTCAGATGCATCCAAACTCTTGGGTATAAAATGTGAGATAAAATTATTAAAAATAAAATTAGAAATTTAAATAAATGATATGATAATAAAACATCAATTTTTTTTTTTTTTTGAAATAAGAAAACAAGTAAGTCCTATTTTGTAATATCCAATAATGCTTCTAAAGGTATTATTGAAAACAAGCAGTTCAATTATTTGTTTAGACCTATGAATTATATTTTAAGTTTAAGAATAGAAATTTTGCTCATAAATTGTGCTTAAGCCTAAATATGGAATCCAAATCCATTTATTTTCTTTAAGTCATAACCATCCATTCTATTTTAAATCCTAGCCCTTCATTTGTTTAATGTGTTACCTTAATTTTGGCCATATATTAAATTAAATAATTTTGTTTATTTTTTATTAAGTAAAGTGGAAGCAAGTTGTCAGAATCTTAGCTTTGATTAAATTAAGGCATTATTAAATAATTAGAATGTTAATTTTTAATCTAAGAAAGGAAGAAAGAAGAAACAGCCAAGAGGAAAAGAAAGAAAAAAAGAAAGTAAGAAAGAAAAGAAAGAAAGAATGGAAGGAAAGAAAAAAATTGAAGGGAAAAAGGTGAATAGATTATTTAATTTATTAATTTTGGTTTATATAATTTTGTGTGGATTTGGTTATTATATTGTAAACTTAAATTTTTATATTAGGGTTTAGTTAAGAAATTGATTCATGAGTTAATGATATGTGTATTAAAGATTGATGAGCATGGAAATTTTAGTATAATATGATTAATGATATATTTAATTATATTTCTAATACTTATTAATGATGATTGAACTCTTATGGATGGTTTTATTGTGATTTATGAATCATGTTTATATTAAATCATGTTATACCCAAAATTGAGATTCACTATAACAGTATCCGTTCATGTGAACGTACGTTGAATTCTAAAACTCTGAATGAGACACCGTAAAAGACTATAAAAACTAAACACATAGATTACAATATATTTAAAATTTAACTTCATAGATTTTAGAATGAGTTCATAGCGAAACCGACAATGTGGCTGTTCTGTGCAGCTCTGTCATCAACATTAAACTAGGTCTTCTGTGCCGTAACCATGTTTGCTTTATTTGAATTAAGTTTCATCAAATCATAAGTAATATTAGTTATATAGACCTAAATTTGTGATGTATTCGAGCATGTTCAGTGTGACATCCGCAATTTCTTTTGTAGGACTCGTAGCTAGGATTGTAAAATACTTGTTAAAGTATCAAGTGTTAGAATTTTAAGAAATAATATAAAGTGAATTTATAAGGGTAGAATTGAAATTTC
>JAXCLQ010000066.1:0-10476 GCA_035584115.1 Cedrela odorata
AATATATCACTGCAATCTACATTAAAGTCTTGATGGTTTTCTTATCACTGCAAGCAATAAAATCATACCAAAATAAGCAATAAAATCTACATTAAATTCACTGTAACCTTTACATACACAATAGCAGTAGCAGTAAGTTGTTTGAGGAGAAGAAAATATGGATTCAAGCCTAAGCTTTCTCTTGTTAGCATTCTTATTATTATTCATAACTCAAGTTTCAGCTCAAAGAAAAATTTTTGATGTGATGAGATATGGTGCTAATCCTCATGGAAAATTAGATAACACTAAGGTATGTACACAAATAGCATTTCGGCAAATTAGAGGAGAAGAAGACGTGGGTTCAAGCTAAGGTTTTAAAAATGTTTTTTTATTTTTTATTTTTTGAATTGGATTTGCATGTATTGCAGGCATTTTACAACGCATGGAAGGAAGCTTGTCAATCGAACGGTCGAAATGTGATCCTGATTCCAGATGGGATATTCTTATTGGGCCCGATGATCTTTAAGGGACCATGCAAGGGCGCAATTTCTTTTAGCCTCCAGGGGGTCCTAAAGGCTCATTCTGATGAATCTTCGCGCTATCTTGACCATTGGATTTCTTTCCAATATCTTGACTGTCTGAATATCAACGGTGGTGGTTCACTTGATGGCCAAGGTTCATCGGCTTGGCCCTATAACAATTGCAGTATAGATCCACACTGCAGAACTCTTCCTGTTGTGAGTATTCGATTGAATTTAATCCCTTTCAGAAAATAAACCATGTATTATAAATCTTACAAGATATGATATTCTTAAACAGACAATCAGATTTGATTTTGTTACCAATTCAAGGATCAATCACATAACATCAATGGACAGCAAGAATTCCCATTTCAACATATTTCAATGCAGCAATATGATACTGGATCGCGTCAAAATTCAAGCTCCAGGAAATAGTCCAAACACCGATGGAATTCATATGGCAATTTCAGACAACATCCAAATCTTGAATTCAGAAATATCAACGGGAGATGACTGCATATCAATGGGTCCAGGGTCAACAAACATCAACATTTCCAACGTTAGATGTGGCCCTGGACATGGAATCAGCATTGGCAGCCTGGGAGGAAGACCGAAAGAAAAAGATGTTGTTGGAATTACTGTTAAAAATTGCAACCTTACTGATACTTTAAATGGTGTCAGGATCAAAACCTGGGCACAGTCTTTTCCAAGTTGTGTGTATAATCTTACATTTGAACACATACATATTGAAAATGTTGCCAATCCCATAATCATTGATCAACAATATTGCCCATACAAGGGTTGTAAACCGGTATGAATTTCAAAACCCACCCTGACATCTTTTTGCACAACTCTTAAGATCATAGTTATGAATTTCTGCATGTTTCATGGCAGGGGGTTTCAAAGGTTAAGATAAGTGATGTGAGATTCAGGAGCATTCAGGGGAGTTCAAGCACGAAAGTAGCAGTGAATCTGCAATGCAGCGAAGGGAATCCATGCGAAAAGATTGAACTGAGGGACATTAATTTGGCTTACCATGGAGCTGGAGGACCTGCAACATCTTCTTGTTCTAATGCTCATGGTGTTGCTTATGGCGAAGAATATCCTCCCTCTTGCATACAGAGAGATTCTAGAAAGCTTCCAGTTCAACTTTAATTGCCGTTAGTTGGGGAGATTATTTGTAAACTTAGGAAAAGAAGAAGCATATTATCCCACAAGACAATAGTGCTTTTTCTCTTGTGCTATTTTTGAAAGGATCTATCAATGAAAATGTTGATTTAGTTTTGGACCAGCAGCATCTCTGATCCATGATTTGCACTTCATTTATACAAGAATACAATGGGAAATAACAGGAACATATGTATATATGTGTATATATATATATATATATATATTTATATATATATATTCGTGGATCATTCACCCATATGTGTATATAGAAGAAACAAACATATGAATAGGAACAAGTGGTTTACATATGAAACCATGAATATATGATAAAATTAATTAACCAATTAATGGTCTACAATGTTGTCAAAGTAGACGATCTTAAACTGCCAAATCATACTAATACTGATTAATTAAACAATCAACAACAATATGCAGTACGAGAGCTTAATTGCAAAGCAAGAAGACGTACCTGCGCGGCGATTTGCAAGCTCATACTCGTACTCATTAATTAATTAAATATGCTTCCCTTCCTTTCTTCCTCCTCTTTCGATTGAGCTATTATATATTATGAAGAAATACTAATTAAAATTAGAAAGGAATTGAATTATTAACATGACATATTCATACCTGCGCTGAAATGCAATGCAAACTCGAACTCATTAATTGATTATGCTATCTATATATGCTTACTTGATCCTCTTTTGTGCGGTTATTAGTTTATATATTTTTATTTTTCTTTAATTTAGTTTTTGTTTTTATTTATTATTAATTCTTAGAGGTTAAGCTTTATTTTAATTTAATAGTTTTAAATTTAATTTATTTATTTTGAGTAATTTTATATTTTATTTTGTAGGTAGGTACAAGATTTGGCTAATTTAAAGAAGTGGCAGAAATATATCAATATAGGTCTTGAAGAAAAAATCTTGACAATACAAATTCAATGATACAAGTAGTATGTCAATCCAACTTCAGAGCGTTAAGTTATGAATTCATGAAATTTAAAGAACAAAGGAAATTGAGTGAGGGGTTAAATTAAAAATTATCATATTATTTGCCAAGGAAATTTGCAAAGGGAGAAGAAAGTTAACAAGTAAATTGGTTTTGTAAAGAGTTAGACTTAAATCACTCCTATGAGTTATGAGTTAAAATTGAGTGTGTTTAAAATGGCAATCTAAATTTGCTTATAAAAATAGAGATATTCACACCGATTGAAAAAAAGAGAAGAAAGAAAGAGCCAAGAAGAGGAGCTACAAAGAAGAAGTCATAGAGTAAAATTTAGGTTTTATTTTTTATTTTCTTTTATTTATTATTAGTTTATATTTTATTTTAATTTTTATTTTCTCATGAACATGAGTAGCTAATTTTCTTTATAATTAGGGTTTGCAATGAAACCTTAGACATAATTTATTGATGTTAATTAATTAAATTTCAGTATTTTATTTGATGAATTTTTGTTCACTGTTTTAATTGAAAGATTATTGCAAAATTCTAAGTTTGATCACTTTAGGATAATGTTTTAAATTATTTAGTTGTGATTGCATGTGGACCACTATATCGTCATGTTGTTAATTTGCAACAAGTGAGTAGCCTAAGAACTTATTCATGTGAACTAGTCTTTGAGGTATCTAAGATACACACTATGTTCTAAGATCTTTGTGACTATATTCTAAGGTCATTGTGATGTTATATTCTCTAATTCTTAATGGATTTTCACTTGTAAATTTAGGTACACATCATGCCAAATTTTATTGAGAACACACGTCTTATGTATATACTATGCATATTACATATATTAAGAGAATCAAATACACATACAGTACTAACCTTGGATATGTTGTAAACATCTTCATCAATAATTGTTTATATTTAATATGGTTACAGTAATATATGATTGGCTGGTGGTGAATTGCTTGCTTTAACTATATTTTTTTTATTGATTTCGTTATCTCGTGAAATTATAATTTTTGTTTCTTGTTTTGATTTTCCATTCAATTTATTTTTTAGTGCTTAATTATTTTAGATTTTAGTTTTTATTCTATTTTTTTAGAATTACTTTTAATACAGTCTCTTTCTATTTAGTTTCCATTCAATTTATTTTCTATAAGCTTTTATTAACTTAATACCTTTTTTCTGTTTACGAAGCATTGAATCTAGATGAGCTGAAAGTTACATTAGTGAGCATTCAACTGGCTGACCAATCGATAAGATATCCAAGAGGACTGCTCGAAGATGTCTTAATTATGGTGAATGAATTGATCTTATCAGCAGATTTCCTTGTCTTTGAGATAGAGGACGCCTCTATTCCAAGCAAAGAACTTCCATTTATTTTGGGACGTCCTTTCATGGCTACAGTAAGCACAAAGATAAATGCTCAGAAGAGAACTTTAACTATGATTGTGCAAGGAGAGACTATCGAGTTTAAGGTATTTGATGCTTTAAAGTTTCCTAATGATGAACATGATTGTTTATCTATTAATGTATTAAATCAAATTGTACAAAGCACTTTCAATTTTACTTGAGGAAATGATTCGTTAGAAAAGGCTTTTACTATTTTTCTAGAAGATACCCCAAGTGAACATGAGGACTTGAATTACACTATCGCAGCTTTAGAAGCCAATTCATTCATTCAAGGTAAGTATACTCCTTCTTTGGAGCCCTTACCTTTAACTAACTCCAAGTTTGTTCCTTCTATCGCTATGGCCCTACAATTAGAACTCAAGTCTCTTTCAGAGCACCTCAAGTATGTATATTTGGCAGAAGAAGAAACATTACCTATCATAATTGCTTCCAATCTTAGTTTACTTGAAGAAGAAAAATTGATACGAGTATTAAAAGAACGCAAGATAACAATAGGTTGAAGCATTATTTTGAGTCATTCAACAAAGAGGATCAAGATTTGTAGCACTTACAGGTTCTGTCTATCACCCCATAATATTTTTTACTATGTCTGGCTGAAGACATTAAACTTAGCGTTACTGAGAGGTAACTCAAAGTGTCAACAGGTAATATTCTTTGAATCAAGTAATATTTTTTTATCGACACCATTTATTTGTTTTCTCTTATTTATAGCTTTCCTTCGTACACAAATCCAGGTGTGCATCTTTCAACCTTTTCTCTTCATTTATGCTTTTGATTTCCACCTACGTGTGCGAATGTTAAACATTGAGAATAATGTTTAGATTAAGTTTGGGGATGAGGTGCGATATATGTTATTGTATTTATTTTTATTTTAAAAAATATGAAAAAAAAAACAAAAAAAAACATGATAAAAAAATTTCTTTTTTGTTATGCTTTAGATTAATGATCAAACGCCGATGATAGAATCTTGATTGAAATTGAATATGGCTATTAGAAAATGATAATATTGTCAATGTTTTTCCTGGTTCTTGTGTTAAATTGTCTTTATTATGATTCTTTAAATCTTGAGCACTAATATAAACTCTTTCTTAATTTTGACTTGGTATTTGAAGCTACTATAACTTGAGTTGAGAATTTTAATTAAGTGAACAACTGTTTGCTTTGATTATTATCTCAATCAAATTACTTAGTTCACACAAGTTCTATAGTCAGAAATACTTACCTATAATCCTTAAGAGTGAAGCTGTAATAGTTCGAACCTAACAACCAAGTAGATATTGTCTGCTTTGTAACCCAAAATGCGTTTACTGAGTTAAGAGAACTCAAGCTATATAACCTATAGCCTAGACTTACCTGCTAATGATGTGGGATGTGACATTCTCCCCTTCTTTAGATCTCACGTCCTCGTGAGGGAGTCATAATAAATATTTCATAGAATATCTATACATCAGGTCGCAAGTTGGCTCTAATACCAAATGTAACAGTCTGGACCCAGCAACCGAGTATATATTGTCCACTTTAGGCACACAGTCCGTCACGGATTTATTCTTGGGCTTTGGGACCTAAAACGTGTCTACTGAGTTAGGAGAACCCAAACTATATAACTTATAGTCCACACTCACCTGCCAGCGATGTGGGATGTGATATTCTCCCCCCTTTGGATCTCACGTTCTCGTGAGGAGGTCATAACATACATTTCACATATATCACAGAACATCCATACACCGGGTCGCAGGTTGGCTTTGATACTAAATATAACAGTCCAAACCTAACAACCGAGTAAATATTGTTTGTTTTGGGCACACAACCCGTCACAGGTTTGCTCTTGGGCTTTGCAACCCAAAACGCATCTATTGAATTAAGAGAACCCAAACTATATGACCTATAGCCCAGACTCACCCGCTAACGATATGGAATGTAACAGAAGTTATCATTAAGTAATTTGGGCCTATGTACCAACAGTATGTAAAAGATAATCTATCATGAGAAGAAGGCTACCTTAAGGGGTAAAGTGAAAGCTCATGACTAAAGAAATAAAAAAATGGAAAGTGTAAAATAAAAAATGTGAAAGAGAGAAAGGATTAATAAAGATGGAGATGATAAAGTTAGTTTGACTTACTCGAGACAGTGACTAACTCGAGGCAATGGTTATGGATATTGAGAATTTTAAGAATGAATTTTGATTGAGTTAATACACATACACTACAAGGATGCAATGTGAGATGACAATACTTTAGAATCATAGTTAAAAGTTTGGCAATACTTAAAATTTTCTTTAAGCCATATACTTATGGAATTTTTTAGCCTAATTTTGTGAAATCATTTGAAGAGTCTATTATTTTTCAATTATTATTTTTTTTAGGTCATCTTTGAGATGTTTGTGAGTGTTATTGCTGTAAACTCTTACAAAATTATAACTCGTCCACTAGGGCCGCTTAGAGGTTTAAAAGCTTATTGCATATGCTAAATGCAATAGCGATTACCTGCGAAAGTGGTTTATTTAAGATTTTATTTTATTTTTATTTTTAATTTTGCTCGAGGACTAGCAAAATCTAGGTTTGGGAGTATTTGTTCGGTCATTAGTTTATACATTTTTATTCTCGTTTAATTTAGTTTTTATCTTTATTTATTATTAATTCTTAGAAGTTAAGCTTTATTTTAATTTAATAGTTTTAATATTTAATTTATTTATTTTGAGTAATTTTATATTTTATTTTATAGGTAGGTATCAGATTTGGCTAATTTAAAAAAGTGATGAAAACATATCAATATAGGTCTTGATGGAAAGATCTTGACAATACAAATCCAATAATACAAGCAGCCTGTCAATCCGACTTCATAGCGTTAAGTTATGAATTTTTAAAGTTTAAAGAATAAAGGAAATTGAGTGAAGAGTTAAATTAAAAATTACCATATTATTCGCCAAGGAAATTTGTAGGGAGAAGAAAGTTAACATGTAAATTAGTTTTGTAAAGAGTTATGCTTAAATCACTCTATGAGTTTAAAGTTGAGTGTGTTTAAGATTGCAACCTAAATTTGTCTATAAAAAGAAACGTATTCACACCAATTGAAAAAAAGAGAAAAAAGAAAGAGTCCAGAGGAGGAGCCACAAGGAGGAAGCCATTGAGTAAAACTTGGGTTTTATTTTTCCTTTTCTTTTATTTATTGTTAGTTTATGTTTTATTTTATTTTTTATTTTCTCGTGAATATGAGTAGCTAATTTTCTTTATAATTAAGGTTTATATTGAAACCTTAAATATGATTTATTGATGTTAATTAATTAAATTTCAGTATTTTATTTGATGAATTTTTGTTCACTATTTTAATTGAAAATTTATTACAAAATTCTAAGCTTGATCACCTTAAAATGATGTTTTAAATTATTTAGTTGTGATTGCATGTGGACCACTATATCGTCATGTTGTCAATTTGAAAAAAAATGAGTAGCCTAAGAACTTATTCATGTGAACTGATTTCTAAGGTACCTAGGATACACACTATATTTTTGGATCCTTGTGATGTTATATTCTCTGATTTTTAATGAGTTTTTACTTGTGAATTTAGGTACATACTACACCAAATTTTATGTGAGAATACATGTCTTATGTACACAACATGCATATTATGTATATTAGGAGAATCAAATAAATATTCACCATTAACTCTAGGTATGTTGTAAATATCTTCATCAATAATTGCTGAAATTTAATATGATTACATTAATATATGATTGTCTAGTGATATATTACTTGTCTTAACTATCTTTTCTCATTGATTTCATTACCTCGTGAAATTATAATTTTCGTTTCTTGTGTTGATTTTCAATTCAATTTATTTTTTAGTGTTTAATTATTTTATATTTTAATTTTACTTTTATTGTTTAGAATTGTTTAATTATTTTACTATACTACAGTAATTTGTGCACTTAAAATGTAAAACGTATTAAAATTTATTACTTATTTAAGTGTTAATTTCGTACTAACATCGGTGTTGATTTCGTACTAACATCTTTCGATGGAGAAATAGATGAAAGATGGGATATTGTTGATTGTGCCATTGCTGTTATTTGTACTTCAATTTCATAACCGATAGAAAATTCAAGATTATCAAAGAAAGAAAATTCAAGATTATCAAAGAAAGGTATCAATACTAATTAATTAAACAACCAACAGCAACAGTATTAAAGAATGATCTAATAATTAAATTAACTCAAGAAGAGAGTAGAAGACATATGTACCTGCGCTGCGGCTTTTTGCATGAATTACGATTCCTTTATTAAACAAGAAAACATGATTAAAAACAACAAAGGCATGGCCAACAAAATCCTTCTTCATCTAAAGATAAATGAAAGATGGGATATTGTTGGCCATGTCTTTGCTGTTATTTCTACTTTAATTTCCTCTTCAATTTAAGATACCTGCCATACAAAATTAAACATTATCAATTAAAGAACTAACAGCACTGGTATGAAATACTAATCAAAAACAGATTTTCTCAAGGAAATCAAAACAACCAACCTTGCAAGAACGCCATTAAAGTAAACGATGATCAGAAACATATTAACAAGGAATACACATATACAATAGAACATGGCATTCATTATAGAAAGAAAAAAAAAAGTTGCCAAGGAATACGAAAGATTAATCTATTAATTAATCAAATTGAATGAAGTGATCAAGCGAAGAGAAGACATACCTGCGCTGTGCCGGCCATTTCAAGTCCTCTAATAAAACTCTGGTCATCCTCATCCCTCTCTCATACTCCTTAACTAATTAATTATGCTTCCTCCTTCCTCTTTCCACATATATTTATAGGTAACGCTTTCCATATTATGAAGGGAAACCGTATTGCATCAGAATTCCTTTTTGCTTCAGGATAAACGGCAAATATAGGAACCTTAAAAGGATTCCTTGGTGCTTTAGGAAACTAACATTATAGAAACCGATGCACCAATCAGTCGTTATAACGTTCCCTAGTGAAGGAAAAGGCGGTTCTAAGCTTTAAGCTCAAAATTGACAGAATAATAATTATAAATAACTAATTATACTATTAATAAAATCATATCGAAAACAAAATTTCAGCAAATTATAGGAGGAGAAGACTAAGGCTCAATTGGGATCCTAATAACTAATACTGACTAATAAAAGATTTGATGATGTACAAAGTAACATTTTCTTTACTAGATATTTGGCTCTGTATAGTTGTCCACCGTTGATGCTGCACCATTCAAGCATTATGGTTTTGACATTGCTCACATCACAAGAACAAGGCTGCTGTTTCAGACAAGAAAGAAGGAGATGCGATAGATTTAAGTAATGCTTTGAGTTGGTGCCTATGTTTCTTTCTGTTCACTAATTTTGCCTACTTTGTAGTTAACTTGAGCCAAGAAGTGATCAATTATATCACAGGAAGAAAAGAAAATTATGCACAGTTGTTAAGTGATGAACCAACAATACTTAACAAGAATATTGTGTTCATCCTCGACGTGATGGTCCTTGAAAAATTAATTAGAATGTAATACCAAGAAAAGAAAGAAAGAGAGCTCAAGAATTAATTCTTTGATTTTCTTGAAAGAATCATGATCTTAGAATTCTTAAAGAAATTGAAACTAACAGCTTTGCAAGAACGCCATAAAAGGAAACGATGACATGGAAGAATACATACCTGTGCCCCAGCTTCAATCAAACCAACGATGCTTTTCTTCTTGTTGTACGGACCAACCCCAAGTTCTCTAATCTTGAGTAGGAGAGAGGAGAGAGAGCGAGGATACGTTTCTTGATAAAACTACGATCATCACGCTCTCTTCTCCTCTGCAGAAAATATTCACAACAAAACTCGTTAATTATGCTTCCTCCTTCTTCTTCTTCTTCATTCCATATATATTTATAGGTGACGGTTTCCCAATTAAGAAGGCAAAAAAATTACATTAGGATTCCTTCTTACTTTAGGATAAACCACAAATCAATAATAAATGGAAACCTTAGAAGGATTCCATGGTGCTTTAGAATAAATGGCAGATTAACATAGAAACCACATTGACACCGATTATGGAAATAAAACAGTAATGCGAACTTTGACTGCTTAATTTCAACTTCCAAGTTGGACTGGTGGATATCTATAGGTTAAATCCCTATTTTAATTACCATATTAGAGGAAAAAGAGAAAATTAATTGAGGTAGTGAAAGTGGAAATGGCCCCTTTTACGATTTCGACAATTTTTTCAACATTTCTGGTGGGTGCCTGTCTATTTGTACTTGTCATCCTACTTTGAACACTGGTTGCTATAATTTCCGATGCACTATCCTCCAAATAACAGTGGTTGTTCTATGTTTAGCTATTAAACCACATGTCGGTTGTGACTTGTGTCTTCGAATTGGACCTGACTTGACCCAGGCAGTAACTTTTTGAACCCAATAAATTCCTAAGCTTATATTTTTGTTAAGGAATT
>JAXCLQ010000067.1:0-10474 GCA_035584115.1 Cedrela odorata
ACGAAGTAGAAAAAATATTTTTAATTTCATATTTTTGGTTTACATGTAATAGAAAGAAATAATTATAGTTAATTTCTATAAAAAGTTTAAAAGTAAGATTTTATAATTATATAAAAGGTGCTATGTACAGTTATTAATTAAAAGGATAATGATTAAAAAAAACATGAGCTCATTGAATATAATCTAGAATTTGTTATTTCAATAATTTGCATACAATATGGAAGCATTAGAAGATAAAATTGCAAAAATTCTTACACTTCCAAAACAGTAGCCCATTTTGATCAAAGTTACTGCAGCAACACAAGTACTATTTAGATCAAATTACTGTAGCAAATAGATACTATTTAGATCAAAGTTATTATAACAAACATATACTATTTAGATCAAAGTTAGTGTAGTACAATCAATTTTACTATAGATATATATTGTAGCATGAGAGAAAAACAAAGTCTACACACTCCAAATCTTCCAAAAAAATACTTCAAAATGTAGATCAGCATATAATAAATATTTGGGATAGGTTTGAAGTCTCACTTAACAAAAAAAATTGTCAAAAAATGATGTAAAATTAGAACACTATAGCACATTTACAAAAAAACATATATATGCTTTGTATTGAATCGAATGTCTTCAAAATTTACATATAACTATAGATCAGATGAAGATTATTGTTTTGGTGTGAGGGGTGAAGCTTCACTCGCCGAAAATATCGTCGAAAAAAGGGGTTTTTAGTTGCGATACTACAGTGATTAACTGTAGCTTGAGAGAATTCGAGACTGTAACAAGGGTTTTTAGTTGTGGTACTATAGTGATTGACTATAGCAGTTGAGAGAATTCGAGACTGTAGCAGTCACAGTAAATTTGCTCTTTATGGCAAAGGGGTTTATATAGAAATAGATAAAAAAACCAAAATGCCCTTTAAAATTTTAGAAATTTCAAAACTGTCATATGCATAAGGTGACATACTGAAATCCAAAATACTCAATATACTCATACCATAAACTAATTTAAGTTCAATTAAGCCTCGATAATATGTTAATTAATCATAAACTATGCATGTGTGAAAAAAATTATCATACAATATCTATTTTAACTTTATGTTCAAAGAACATAGTTTACAGTGTCACGTGAATTTAAATAATTATTTTAATTTTTAGTGTTTAGAGAATTTAATAACAAAGACTATTAAAGTAATTATGATATTATGTTGAATTATCATTGTAATGACCGAAATTTCACGTAAATGTAATAATAAAATTTTGGTGATTGATAATATTTTTTTTCAAATATAGTAGATAAATAATTCAAAAAGTAAGTTAATAATCTTTGGTTATTACAATTTTAAGTTGGACTTAGAAAATAAAAATGTTAAATTAAACCTATTCATTTAATAATTTTGGGCAATGTAAATAATAATTAGGTTCAGAAAAATTTCATGCAAAATGGTCTAAATAATAAGCCCAAATCAAGTGAGTGATATTGCCCATAAAAACAAATAAAAACTCAAGCCCAAGCCCATGCATACATGTATTTTAAGCAAATCAAGCTTATTTAATTTGCAAGATGATTCGGCCAAATACTCATGTATTTAAGTGACCCATTTTCTTTAATGGCTTTTATATTAACATATGAATGGTTCAAGATAAATTGATACATTAACGAGGCTCAGGTCAGCTCATATTATAAAAAAAAATTAAATTGGTTCAAAGAATAATAAGAATTAAAATAAATAAATAAAAGGGACAAAATTGCAAGATTCTTAGAGATTAAATTATAAGATTTTTAAATAGTGAAAAACGAGATATTGTATCAAAAAAAAAAAAAAGAAAACGGTCGACTAGATTGGGAAACCAATCAATCTGCAGAATACATGTGTTTCGAAAAACTGTAGCACTGTTTATAGTTAATGTTCACGATTACTGTAGCAATCCGATCGACCGGTTTAGAAAAAGGTTGACTGGTTTACTGGAAATGACAGGTTTTTGTAAATTTTTAAAGTTTTTAAGGGTATTTTAGACTTTTCACCCCTTTGTCTATATAGACTCAACCCTTCTCAACATATTTCATGTTTTTCTCTTTCTAAAAGACACCAAAAACCCATTTTCTCCCTCTAAGTGCCTCCTCTCACTTCTCTCTTTGATTTTTCATTTTTCTTCCGATTAAACTTGAAATTTTCATCACCAAATGATTCCTCATCGTATTCTCTCCGATTTAGAACTTATTTTGGGTTAAATGGAATAAGATTAAGTGAAGACGAAAATTAGGTTTCGATCTAAATTTGAGGCTTTTATATTTCAACTACAAATTGAGGTTCTAAGAGCTTGAAAAAGTAACCAGTAAGTTTAATAACTTATTATAAATATGATTTTAAGATTTTAAGTACATTAAAATTTGGAAGTTACTGTTCATCCTAAAATTTTCGTTTAATTTCGCTCAAGAAATATTGAATTATATTGATTTGTACTAATTGGAAGTATATAATGTTATATACTTGCGTTGAATATTATTTAAAATAAGTATGTTCGTTTAGATGAAAATGAGAAGTTGAGGATTGTAATAAATTCGCATATAAAATGTTAAATGGTATTAAGTTTTCAAAATTGAAGTGTTATGATGAAAATGCGTGTGAAATTGGGATAGTTACGGCCACGGGATTCTGTTGTTGGGAATCGGATAAATGGCTTCGTTAGTAAAGCCTCGTAATGTAATATGTGTCGAACTAATGAATTGTAGACTAATTATACATTAACATCGCATTTAGTGCATATTATAATGATTTGGAATATTGAAATTAATAAGACTATGCATAAGTGATGTTATGCGCCGAACACACGATAGTGAAACATAATGGTCGCAAGGAGTAATTGTAGGAGTGATGACCCTCTCTTACCTGTAAATAAATTTATATATACACATTATGTAATTAAAGTGCATGTGATATTTATATGTATGTTTGTGTGTGAAACAAGTGTTTTGAAATATTGAAATGAAACGTGGATTGAATGTCATACATGTGTTTTACTTTGATATTAGGATGGTTTGTATTCTTGTGGTTTGCTGTTTAAACTTTACTTGATATACATACTTGAAATGGTCGGGGAGGCCAACTTTGAAATATATGTTTTATGAACCCTGTTTGAAAATATTATGGTTGGGGAGGCCAGGACTTATTTTATATGATGTAAAATCATTGTTTTGAAATAATTTATAAATGCATATATGTTGCTGATAAGGTCGGTAAAGCCGAATTATTGTTTATTGGCCAGTGGGCCAGGTTATTGATTGTATATACAGGGAGCTAGCTTATGGACGGACCTGTGAAAGGCCGCATAGGTGAGTGGGCCGCAGTGAGACTGTATGAGAGAGGTTAAGCCATGGTAAACCTACTGTGTGCCATGCACGTACGTGCGATTTTAAAGACCCTATAGAAAGTCCTGGCAGCTTGATAAGGATCTCATAGATTTGATGGATTACGAGGACAATCACTCGTATCATCAAGTGACTACTCGAGGCCAACATTAATGAGGCTGGCTTGTTTTTATAAATGCATACTTTAGCGAAAATAATGATTTTTTTACAAGCATGAAAATGGTTTTCTATCTGATAAGATTTATTGCATATAGTTTATGCATGAAAAGCTCACTGATGGTTATAGATTTGTTCTGACCAAGGTAACATGTCGAGGACGTATAGCCAGCCCGGATTGATTGTTTTAAAACTATTACAGACCAATGAAATGTATTGAGATTATTGATTTAAATAACCATGCATATATATATATATATATATATGTATATGTATATTTGGAATACATTGTGAAATGAATCCCAATATCTGTATTTGAAAATGCGTGTGTATGTATGTATATCGATATGTATGTATTTACTCACTAAGTATAGTTATATACTCACTCCTCACAATTTTAAGTTTCAGGTTAGATGAGTTAGTCACAACTGGTTTTGTGGTGGCGATAGAGAGCTTGAGAAGCTCTTGGTAGGTTTTCTATATTGACTCACTTGTATAATTCAAAGTTTACTGGATATGTGTTTTAATTTGGATATGTATTTTACTAAAAATTATATAAAGTAATGTATTATAACTATATGTTATGTAAGAAATTATTATTTTGTTCAACCCATATATAAATAGTTTCCTATATTGATATTTTATTTTTTTAAATATATTGTGGACGAATTGATCGCAGAGATCAATTCTTTGATAATACTCCTATGGATAGGAAGTATGATTATAAATTGCTTTATAAATTATTTTCAAGAGTTTATGGTTTATTGGAAGCCTTACAGGCTCTTTCGATACCTTTCAGGTGTATGGATTGTATTAAGAGGGATCTATGACGATTATCACAGGTGAACTCCAGGGTCAGGACGTGACATTTAATTTATTTGTTTACACTTTTGACTTAACAAAAAATTAAAAGAAAGAGAGAGGGGAGAAGAGCAACTCGTGAGAGACACAAAAGAAGGGAAGAGACAGTGAGAAGAAAAATCTGGTGGAGGAGGAAGGAAATTGGCCTAAAAAAGAGTGAAGGACGGAACCAAAAAGGAAGCTTGGTCGATTAAGGGGGAGAAAGCAAAGAGAAAAAAGAGAAGGAATATGGGGAAAAAGAAGCATACTGGAAAACATGAAAAGAAGAAAAGAAGCAAGGTTTGGCTGGAAATGGAAGGGAGATCACGACAAGAGGGAAGAAAAAGCTTGTTGGCCAGTATAAGAAGAGAAAGGGATAGAGAAAGAAGGAGAAACCAAGGGGAGAGGAAGATGAAGTGAATGTGAAAACCAAGGGGAGAAAAAAGTTTGAATTTCCAACCATGGATGGTAAGTAATATATATATATATATATATATATATATTATATTAATGATTTTTATAGTTGGGTTGTATTTTGTAATTATTATATATTGAAACTATATACATGGTTGATTTGAAAATATGGACAATGAGTATTTGTGCGTATGATAATGTGTATCGTTGTCCGAGTGCAGTGAATATTGTATGCATATAGTTATAGTTTATGCTTAAGAAGTGTGAAGGAGTTGGTAGCGATGAAAACGTAGTTAGAGGAGGAAGAGAACTGGAGGCACCACATGCTCAATGAAATGCCTGAATGAGATATGAAAATGCGAACGAAAAAGATAGAAGGCAGAAAATTTGGTTCTCTAGTAAGAGTGGTGAGTATGTATGTGTTTGGTTATGGTTTTGATATATATGCTTTGATTTGTGTATGCATTGCATGAAATATATATATACATACATATATATATATATATATATATATGTTATTGTTCATTTATGGTTATGAAATGGTAGATATAAAACATGGGTATTTACTTGGCTGTAATTTAGGTTGTTTGGTATGTGAAAAATAGAAATTTTAAGTGTGAGTACATGATACGGGGGTAGCAGACATGATCGGAGCATGGAGCGGTGAGATCGCGAGTGAAATGAGTAAGTGTCAATAGTTGAAAATTTTTGGACAGGGTTCGGAAAAATAGAAACTGAGTGAGTTCCGAGCCTCGAGTTGACGAGTCGTAAAAACCATAGAAAAATAGACATATAGGAGAATGATATAACTAAAAACCAAGTTAATACGTTCAACGATGAAAGTTCAAAAAATTCGAAAAGTGAGCTTCCCTATCATAAAGCCGAACCATGTCTCATTGTGTCGTATGTCAAAAATTTGTTACAACTAGAGCGTTCGGACTCGAAATTTGAATCCGTAAGAATCGGTAGAAACTATACTTATAATGGAGTGTATCAAAAAAAGATAGGTTGTGATATATTGCCAATTTAGCACAGTACAAATTTAAAGTCACTCGCTGTGCAGTAAACATTACTTAGGTGTTTATAACTTGAGTAATTGGATCTGAAATCTGAATCTGTAAAGAGCAGTAAAGTGCACATATAATTATTTATTTATTAATCCAATGATGATTATGAAACCTAACATAAGTCGTGTATTGTATATCGCCGATTAGAGTGTCGCCGACACACTTTGGTACGAGTTGGTAGAATTCTAACAGGTGAGTGAATTAATTTTGTTTTAAATTTTTTCAAACTTATATTATTTGATTTTAAGAACCTCTCTTAGTATTGTAATGGCGTTGGATTATATAGATAAATGGGGTTGAACAATTATTTTTGTTTGTGAATCTTGGATTGTTGTGGTGCAGTACGAATATGGGTTTAAATTATGAAAATGGCCTTGGGGCGTTGGTATTTAGTTATACATTGTGGTTATAAAATTGATATAATGAATGTCTTGTTTTATTATATTATGGTTTAAACTTAATGCTTAAAACTATAAATATTTGTGATTCAAGTTGAGTTTTTGGACATACCAAATGTGTTAAATGGTGAATTGCCGAAATATGTGTTGAAATAATAAATATGTTGTGGATGGGATGTGATTTTATGAAATTTCAGATTTGGTATTATGTACTATGATTATGGATAAAAATTGCATTAATTTAGTTATTTTGCAAATTGGATGAATTTAGTTAAAATGATAATATAAAGTCATCACTGGAACTTAATATTGAAATATATGAGATAAAGACATAATTATGTTCCCTACTGGATTCTAACATAGGTTTATTAAACTCGAAAATTGCTATGGTTATTGAAAATTATTTTCGAAAATGTCAAAAGGGCTTGGTTATTATGAACCTATAAGTTGAGATTTGATTTTGTGTTCATTACTTTATAAACTTATGATTATCACAAATAGTAAGTATATTGTCGAGGATGTCGACCATGTGTTGGAATAAGATGAATTCACAAATTGTGATTTAGGCGATAACACAGGAGAAAGAAATATTGAGATTGATTAAGTGAATGAGTGGATCTTTATGCATTTCTCATCCTTTTTACGCTATGTTATAAACCTATATTTTAGGCATTAAGAATTTTTTTTTTTATTGTTTCAAATTATAACTATTTATGAAATTGTGAAATTCTAAATTTTGATATAAGAATCATGATTATGAATTAATTGTATTGTTTTATAGATCTCTTGTGATTTCATAATTTAAAGTATAGACTTTAGAAATGGTTTTATCATACATTCATGGATTTTGTAAAATAAGTTGATTTGATTTATAGATATATATCTAGGGGAATGATGATATGTAATGCCCCTAGATACCAGAGCTACTGATACAGAACTAGAGTAACAACGATATGTAACGCTCTTGGATTCTCTTGCCTTAGTTGTTATATTCCTAAGAGCATTGATAGTAACTTGGGAGGCAATGATACATAATGCCCTAAGGCATTAGAGATTATAAAAAGGTGTTTAGAAGGATGATTATATTTGAGTGACAAGAGTTCTTGTACTAAATTACTGGTTGTAAGTTCTTTATTTAGTGAAATATTTGGTAGCTCTTGTATCAACCAAAAAGGTTTTTATCTTAGAATTTTTCATAAAGTTTTCATTCGTTAACAAATTCTTGTCTTTATTGTTTGGATTGTTTATTATTTTAGATTATATTTGTTTTTGTGGTTTTATGGTATTGATTGTCTGAGATTTATTGTAATACCCTAAAATTTAAATTAAGGGTATTTTACTCATTTTATACTATATACAATTTTTTCATTTTATCAATTTTATGTTTGAGTGTTGAAAACTAAGCTATTAACTTCATATTAATATTTACTTAACTATTGGGAGTGATTTGATAACAATTTGTTAAGTTTAGAAAATTTTCCTTTAAGGCTCTATTCACACACTTGACATTCAAATATAAACTGGTGTTGATTGAAAAATCTGATTGATAAATAGTTTATTGCTACTGAAAGAGAACTCAAAGACGATCTATATGAATCAAATTTCAGTCCAATCCGAGGTCAAATGAGAGAGAATCAAAACTTGTAACATAATATATGTGTAAGAAGACAGGAAATGTTATATTCACCTTTTTCAATTTCATTTCTCTTTATTCCTTTTTAATTTTTCCAAAAGTAAATGAGTTAATTTTTTATATTTTAATCTATATTTGAAATAGATAGAAAGCAAAAATAACTAATTTTCTTCTTCTTGCCGCGAGCTCCGTTTCTTTTATTTTTAATTTTTTTTTTCAAATTTCTCCAAATTACTCATTTTATAATTGATTAAAGTCATGTTTGTTGCTGCTAATCACATGTACTCAACATAAGTTACACTCTAAGAACTTCGTTTGAGCGATTTGGTTAACGATTAAACCGAGAAAAGAATACAGTCATTATTTATAATTTGGAGCTTTTTGTAAACATTAAAAATAAGATGATAGTTAATTATTAAAAGACTATCTGCACGATTTTCTAATATAGAAGCATTATCATTAATGAAAATTTACTTCTTATCAATTATTTATTGTTTTCAATAGTGGTTGCAGGGGATTGATATTATTTGCATTTCTTGGTGGAGCCATGTATCTTAGACTTGTTATGTTATCTTCAGAAAGTAAGACTTAATGATTTTTGGTATTGTTATTTGTGATTGAAAAATTGAGATTTAAATTTATGTTATTGTTTATTAGTTATTTATGGATGATAAATATGTTATGTGAATTGAAATTTTTTCTATTTACTTGGAAGAAATTTGAGTAGATAGATTTAATTTGTATGCTTAATAACATTAAATTATTAATATTTTAGTTTATCTTTTTTAATTATTTTTGTCATAATTTAATTATGTCTAAACGAATCTTAATCGCGTCTAAACGAATCATGCTAAATGAATAAACGAATAATCGTATTTAAGCGAATAAATAGATCTAATCAAATAAAAGAATTTAAATAAATAATCATGTATAAACGAATAAACAAATCTAAACAAATAATCATTTCTAAACGAATAATTGTGTTGTAACGAATTATGTATAAATAAATGAATCGTATTCTAATTTAAATTTATTATATGAATAATAAACAAATTATATTCATGTCGTTTCGAATAATAAACGAATCATATTCATGTCAATACAGATACGATTTGTTTATTTGAATTGCCATCCCTAAATAAGAGTAGAATGTGGAACATTGAAAATATAACACTTTTTTAATTAAACTTTGTAAAATCTCATCATATACAAAGTTTGACAAGCATAACATGAATTTAATACGAAAATATAAATGATTAATTAAGATATTTAAAAATTAAAAAAATTGATAATATACGAAGTAATAGAAGTATATAAATTAAATATAGCAATATTTTGATAATTTTAGTTAATTAATTTTTTTAAATATTTAAAAAATTAAAAACAAGAAGAATTACGAACTAGTAAGACACAACATGAATTAAATAGGTTTGTGAATTGGGTAGAACCAAACGACCTTTTAAAAATTAAGCATTGCACGTGACACGAATGAATTTGACTTGATATGACAAGTTTATTGGCTGTATTTAGATCTAAATATATAATTTCATAAATATGTATATAATTTATTTATTTATAATAAAAAAATCCTAATAAAATGACAAAATTACTTTAATATTGGAAGATAGTATTTTTATTATTTTATAGAAATGACAAATAAATAGGGATGGCAACAGGTTGGAGATGGGTCAGGGATGGCCATCCCCATCCTTTTCTTTATTTTGAAAAAAAAATTAGGTATTTTTTTTAAGCGAGGATCCCCATCCCCGTTTATTAATATTAAATAAATAAATAAAAATTCATACAAATTATTAACAAAATTAAATAATAAATTAATATGTATAAATAAATTATTTATTTTAATTTATATACAAATATTAATAAATTAACGTGTTGATAAATTATAACCTCAAATCTTAAATAAAAATTTTAAATTTTGTGCTAATTTTTGTATAAAAAATATTAAATCTTCTTATTAATTTTGTAGAAAATAAAATCTTGGGAGTTATTTTTTTTCCCTTTATCAATCTTGTATTAATATATTTAAATATTTAACTCAATAATTAGAATTTTTCATTTAATTTAATATCAATTAATTATTATATTTTTATTTTGATAATTTTTAGTTGATAAAAAATTAAATTAAATTAAATTATATATATAATTAGTTTTATTTTTAATTTTAAATATATTATAATATAAAAATTGAGAAATGGGGCGGAAATCGTCGCTTTCTGCCCCACTTTTGAAACCAAGGTTGGGGATCCAACCTTATCCTTGGCCCATTTTTAAATTTGGGTTGATTTCGTCCCCGATCTCCTTTCTGAATGGCGCGGCCTGCATGAATTTTTGCCATGCCTTATAATGAGTAGGAATGACAAAATTTCCAGCATGTTTGGGGCCACATTTGGTCCCGTACCCATTTCGGGTTACAGTTTTTGAGTTAAAAGTATTTTTTAACCCTTTTTTTTCACAAAAACGGGAGCCTATGAGGTCCGGCCTATTCAGGTAGGAAACAGAGCCATTTGGCCCCTTTTCCATAAATGACCTGAGAAACGGTGCTTAATCCATTCCCGTTTACAAAAACTAGCTGGGGA
>JAXCLQ010000068.1:0-10473 GCA_035584115.1 Cedrela odorata
CACACACACACACACACACACACACACACACACACACACACACACACACACACACACACACACACACACACACACGATACCATCGTAACAATATTTGTCATATAATCACAAGTTATGGCACACGATCAAATCACCTTCATTAGGATCATCAATTAAAAATTTATTATCCTTATTTGTGGCAATGACTGATTTTATTTTTTCTATTGGAAAATGTCACATAAGCTCTATTGGAAAATGTCACATAAGCTAGTGTGGATGGGTTTGTATAAATAGCATACATAGATTAATCTTGTAAACAAAAAATAAAAAAAATGATACCATAAATAAATTATTACTAAGATATTTATTATTATTCGAATATAATATCTTAAAATCATTTTATTTTATAATAATTAATTAATTTTTAGTTCTCAATTACAAAATTATCTTAAATTGTACCTGTTATATATATATATATATATATTATAATCTTTATGCTTTAAATTATCTTTCAATAATTTTAGAAAAAACATATATTAAAGACATTATGAAAGGCGGCTTTCCACCTTAACAAAATTTTGCCTTCATTTTTTTTTCCCTTTGTTTCTCCATTTTACATTCCCTCTTCATTTTCCTTTCTATGCACCTTATTTAGATGTGTTGTACAAATGCTTATTTGTAACCCCCACAATGCACTAAGATGGAACCTCGACAGTGTTTGATTATTTATATTGGTTTCAACTCACCATCATCTATGTTGATAGGTAATCTTTTCACCACACATTTTACAGATTATTGTTTCGATAAGACAAAATTTCCTCCATTGAAAAAGAAAAAAAGACGCTTTTGAAATAAGATGAGACCTTTTCTGGCTTGTTAATGGTATTTCTCACTATATATTTGCACCACTAAGACTGAAAATGAATTATGAAGGACAATTTATCTGCAATAAATTGCTAATCAATGTTTGATATATTTATCTGCAATAAATTGTTCTATAAATTGCCAATATAACAGCTAGGTTGATTGTTCCTATAGAACAAAAGATAGTCGATAAATCATCTGTAACACATTAGAAGCGTGGGAAACCACTTCATTCAAAGATACAATTCTCAAGAGGAAAATAAAAACTCAAGTTGTAATTGAGCAATTGGCTCCTCTAGAGCTTATGGCTGTTGTTGAGAACCATGTGCAGTTACTTCTAAATAGCACGTGGTCCTTGATGAGATTACCTAAAATGACCGTCTTAAAAATGAACATGCCCCGAAAGAGTTAAGAAACAATTTTTTTTTTATTTGTTTAGTTTTTTTATAGACACAAATAAGTTATAAGAATCACGATTATATTTGCATTTATATTGACCAATGATATGATAAATAATGATTTTGATTAACAAACAATCAATGTATTTGACTTGAGACATGATTGACTCAAATAAGAAGGCGCAGTACAATCAAAGTTGAATTTTGTGGCGAAACATGAATTATTTGAACCAGTAGTCCAAACACTTGATTGTGTTAAGCTCGGTGTATCAATTTTTATTTGTGAAAAAATGTAACGAGTAGAATGAGACTCTTGAGATATAAACCATAGCTCCTAATCTAAAGGTTGTTTTTTTTTTTTTTTTTTTTTTTTAAGAAACCTAATATTTATTATAGGGATACATTTTCCTATAATAGATGTTACATTTTGATTTTTAGTTAGTTCGATTGTGATGGAGAAAGTCAATATGCATATGATGGATGCGGTAACGGCCTACCTATGTGGACTCTTAATGTTGATAAATATTTGAAAATATTTGAAGGATTCAAAATGTCTAAAGCATGTCAGTCAACACATTGTAAATTGTATTAAGCTAAATAGATTCATGTATGAATTCAAATAATATAGGCTCATGTGGTATAATAACCATAGTAATACTTGGTAAAAGGAAGATATGTTGATGATCATATACGTCAATATGTATTGACAAATAATTAGAATATGACTTTGCTAAAATAATAGTACACGTCGGTAACATGAATTTGATTGGGAGCAAAAATTCTAAATATTGATGAATATTTGAAAAAGAAATTTGAAATAAAAGATTTAGGGAAGAAAAAATATTGTCTCGTGTTGCAAGTCGAACACAGTTTCAATAGAATATTTATGGATCAATTAAATTGTATTGAAAACATTTTGAAACTTTTTGTTATAGATAAATCATTTATATTAAGTATCCCTACAATAGATTGGTCTCTTGATCCAAAAAAGAATCTATTTTGTTAAACTATATTATTTGAACATAAGGTTAGTTGACACCCAATTGAGGCTTAAGTGGCTAAAGTTAACTCATGTATATAAATTAAACGAATCAAAAAATTTGAAAATTTACATATACAGAATTTTTGCATAATGCCCTACGTTGATGTATTCGACGATCTTGCTAGCCGGTTAGTGAGCAGGGTCAAGGGGCAACGCCCTTGCGGGGGTCTGGGGGACGAAGCCCCTAGGAAAAATTTTTATTTTAAGCTTTTGTGAGAAAATGGATAATTGGATAAGAAATATTGATACCTGAGGCCAAGAGTATCGATACATGAAGAATGCAAATCGAAAACCACTGAACGGATCAATACTTATGGAGAAAGTATTAATATCTTACGAAACAGAGAGTTTAAAAATAATTGCGAGATAGACTAGATCGATACTTTCATCAAAGGTATCGATATATGGTCAGACAGAGAATTCGAAATTAATTACAAGTTGGACTAGATTGATACCTTTATTAAAGATATTGATACAAGGCAAAACAGAGAGTTGGAAAATATTTATATGTTGAACTAGGTTGAAGGTATCGATCCATTGAAAAGAAGGGATTGATACATAAAGACAAATATATTGATATTCGAGATCGATGAAAATTCCAGAATCAAATTATTAAGGAATGGATCGATACCCAACTTAAAAGTATTAATATCTAGTCTAAAAGTATCGATACATGACTTTAATCTGGGTGAAATTTGATTGATAAATTGGTCTTTAGCCCACTATTATAAATACTTGAGAGGGAGATTTAGCCTTAGAGTGTTCCTCATTCGTTCATTTCCCTGTCTCTTTCTAAAATACTTCTCTCTTTCTTTTTATCTCTGATTACCTTATAAGTTTTGGAAAATCCCTTATTATTCTTTCAAATTTGGTTGCTAAGTGATTATCCATCCTTCCTTCATCACTTGGTATCGATATTGGACCGAAAAATAACAAAGAAGAAAACTAGGGTTCGAAGATAAATTGGGGCTTTTGTGTTAAACAACAATGTGATGTTCCTACGAACTCTTACAAGCTAGAGATAAGCCTATTAACTCATGTTAGGCTTGATTTTAAGATTTGATAACAAGTTGAAATCTTAGGTTTTACTGTTCATGCGAGATTTATTCGGATTTCGTATAGGAAATGGAGATTTGTGTTGATTTAGGGATAATTGAAAGTATATGAAAATTATATACATACTAGATATTGTTTTAGAATGAGTAATCCGTTTTAGACGGAAATGCAAATAGAAATAGTTATTGCCATGGGATTTCATAGTTGAAAATAAATTAAATGGCATCGGGTAGTAAGCCTCGTGGTATGATATATGTCAACTAAGAGAATTAAGTCATGTTTTCCACGAGCATTGCATTTAATGCATATACGCTAACTTAATTAGAATTATGGAATTCACTATATATATATATATGCATGTGTAGTATCAGGTTTTAAGAACCAGAAAGAAGGGCAAAGTGGGTGTGAGGATTAGTAGTGGGTGTGGTTATCCTCTCCTTGTTATGAGTAAATTTATACATACACTATGTAAATATATATATGCGTGATATATTTATGTATACTTGTGTGGTCAACCAAGCTGTTTTATGATTAAAATGAATCTATTTAAAAATGCTTTGTATGATATTTGGATGTTTGTTTATTTGGTCTGCTAGTAAAAATGATTTGATATATATGCTGAAATGGCTGAGTAAGCCTTAATTATTTAAATGTTTTAAAATCATTGTTGAAAATGATTTGTATACATGTTATGGCCGGGAAGGCCGAGATTTGATTTATATGATTTATAATCATTGTTTTGAAATGATTTATAAATGCATGTATATTAGTGATGAGGCTGGTAAGGCTAATTATTGTTTATTGGCCAGTAGGCCATGTTATTGATTGTATATACAAGGAGGTAGCCTATGGACAAACCTGTTGAGAGGCTGCATAGGTGAGTGGAGCCGCAGTGGGGTTGATATAAGGGGAGAGGCCATGGCAAGCTCACTGTGTGCTGTGCACATATGTGCAATTTTAGAGAACCTATGGAAAGTCCTAGCAGTTTGATAGGGGTCTCATAGATTTAACGAGTTACGAGGACAGTCACTCATTTTACCAAGTGACTATTCAAGGCCAACATCAGTAAGGTGGGTTAGTTTTATAAATACATGTTTTACAAGAAAATAAATGATTTTACAAAGCATGAGAAATGATTTTCTATTTAATAAATCTTTATTGCATATGATTTATGAATAAAAAGCCCATTGATGGTTATGGATTTTGTCCCGACCAAAGTAGCGTATCGAGGACGTATGGATAGCCCGATTGTTTGTTTTAAAACTGTTGTAGACCAATGAAATATTTTGTGATCATTGATTTAAATGACGTGTAACTGTACATATGTATTTTGAGTACATAGTGACATAAATTCCAATATCTGTATTTGTAAATGCCTATGCATGTATGTATATCGATACGTATGTATTTACTCACTAAGTATAGTTGTATACTCACCCCTTACAATTTTAACTTTTAGATTAGGCGCATTAGTCCTAGTCGGTCTAGTGGTGGCGATAGAGAGTTTAAGAAGCTCCTGGTAGGTTTTTTATCTTGACTCACTTGTATAAGTCAGAGTCCACTGGATATGTGTTTTTATTTGGATTCATGATTCCTGGGAAAATATGTAAAGTATTGTATCATAACTAAATGTTATATAAGATATTATTATTTTGTTCAACCCATATAATAAATGATTTACTATATTGATATTTTATTTTCTAAATAATTTATGAATGAATTGATCACGGAGATCAATTCTTTGAGAATACTCCCATGGATGGGAAATATATTTTAAAAATGTTTTTAGGAGTGTAAGATGTACAAGTTAGCCTTACAGGCTCTCTTGATACGTTTTGGGCATTAGAGGATGTATCAGGAAGGTCTGTGGCAATTGTCATAGGTGGACCCTATGGTTGGGGCATGACAATTTTAGTACTAACACAATTGGTACTCACTTTCCTCAGAATTACTCCTTAAAGTGAAGGTATTGGGTTCAAGGGGTGAGGGAGGCAAACTTTCTAGAGGTATATGGGAAGGAACAAATTCCTGCAGGTGGGGAACCTGGAGGAGACAAATTTCTGCTCAATGGGTCTGTGAAAGACATTAGGCTGTAAAGGATAACTCGGTAGTCCAGGCTTGGGTCGACAAGGAGCTGGCGATAACTAGGTTGAAGGTCGGGGCATTACATAATAGGCCAAAAGATGATAATAAATATATATGTAGTCCTAAAGTAATGTATCTAAATGCAACAATTGTTAAATTATATTTAGCACAATGCAGTAAAATGCTCATAACCTTTTTTTGTAACTCTTTTAGCAAGATTTAGTTAAGAATCTATTATATGTTATTGAAATGGTATCAAATATATTTTTTGATACCTTTGTAGAATAACATATTTAAAATTATTTTATTCTAATAACATATTTGAAATTATGATCTACTAACACTAAATTATGGCCTCTTTGGTTATGTTGATGATAATATTTATTAGATCCTCTTAAAGCTCAATCATAAACATGATATGTTTTTACTTAGAATAAAATAACTTTCTAAAGATCTACAAAGCAAATTGTTGTTGTCACATCCTCAAATCATTGAGATTTTTACACTCTATGAAACAAGTTGAGAGTGTATATGGTTATTGATTATCATCTATTGTAACACTTGCAATTTTCTTTGTAGAATTCATAATTATTAAGTAAAGATATAAAGTAAATGTATGAAAGAATTTTTGTAAGTTTGGAAAATGCAGTAGACATGAAAGGTAGAAATGACAATTTCATTGTTAACAAAGTCATTTTTGAAATTTTAGATTATGAATTAAAATAAAATTAAGTGGGCCAAGAATATAATATATATATATATATATATGTATTGGACCCAATTTAATTAGTTTGGCCTAAGCTCACTTAATTATGTCTAAGTCCAATTATTTAAGCCCAAGCTCAAGCCCAAGCTTATATATATGTATATAAAGAGTAAAATAAATAAATAAATGAATAAAATATTAAGTTTTAACCAAAATTCTCTACACAATCCTAACCATCCATTTGTTTTAATCTAAACCATCCACTTGACACAATTCTAAGTATGTTTTGTAAAAGGATAAACATGAGCCATGGTAGTGGAAAATGAGGTGGCTAAATGTGGCCCCTGGATTGGTGGAATTAATATCAACCATCCATGTGTTTAAGTAATTAGAATTAATTACTAAGTGATGGAAATTGAGTGGAAAAAGAAGAGCCATCGGATTTGATTGAAATAATCTTAACCATCCATGTGTTTAAGTAATTAGAATTAATTAATAATTGATAGAAATTGAGTGGAAAAAAGAGAACCATTGGATTTAATTGAAGTAATCCAAGTCATCCATGTGTTTTAAACAATTATACATAAACAAAATTTGATGTTTTTAATTTGAGAAATGCAAAGGAAGGGATATGTACAAGACAAATTGAGAAGAGAGAAAGGGTGAAGAAAGAAAAGAAAGAAAAGAAAGGGAATTGGTGAGTTTTAAGTTACTTATAATTGAAATTTTATTATCATGTGGTTATAATTGTAGAAATTGGTGGAAGTTATATTGTTAATGCTAGATTATAATAGAAAATTAGTATAATTTTAGTGTAGCATGTTTAGTGAATTGAATTAATTGTAGTAGAAAATTAGAGTTATTTTAATTAGAATTGTAGTATTTTAGTGTAGCATGAATTGAATTAATTGTAGTAGGAATTAGAGATGGACAAATTTATATTAGTATTGCTAAATGGTAGTAGGGAATTATAGATAGATAAATTGATATTATTAATGTTAAATTAAATTGTGGAGATTGGAAATGGTATTATATTAATGTTAAATTGAAATGTGGAAATTGGAAATAGAATTATGTTAATGTTATATAATATTTTAAATGAGTAGAATTGGCGGTTATAGAGTGTTATTAACATGTGTATGTTATATTTATAATAATGGTGTAAATTAGTGAGAAATTAAATATAAATAATATATAATATGTGTTTATAATAGCATAAATTGTTAGTTATGGATTTGGAATGGTGTAATTGTGAAATTGGAATTAAATCTCGGTGATTTCGGTCTGCCGAGTTTGTATGTACTGATTGAGAGTGTGTAATACTCTATTTTGTGATGATTTTATTAAAATATTAAGATGTGTAAATTTTGAAAATTTGGAAAATAGGTGATGTTCGGTGTCTCGAGAAAAGAATTGGCGGAAAACGACATTATTAACTAGTTTCAGAAATTTTCTGCCAAAAGTGTTTTTTCGAAATTGTTGTAATATACATATTTATGTATATGTAAGTATAAGTATATATGAAATAATATAATAAAATGAATATGATGATAAATGTATGTTAGGAATTCATAAAGTGTCGAGTTCAGGAAATGTGAATGTCGTAGAAATGTAGCGACGAATATAAATGTGTGACTGAAATTGTAACATCCCAAATTCGAAAATGTTTCCAATAGGTGATGGATCCCACCATCACCATAAGTCTCTGACAAACTCTGCTATAACAACTTAACTTTAATAACCAAATATGATATCCATGTACACATGCAGTTCTAAAATGGGCTTCTTGCTCGAAACCATGCATGCATATATATATATATATATATATATATTAGTTATATCAAAGTTTACACACATTATTTGATAGACTTGACCACACTAGTGACTATAACTATCTTCCTCTTCCTTGCAAGTTTTCACAAAAAAGTCAGTCATGACTTACTAAATGGACAGTTCTGCAAAACTGGGGAGTGAGGAGGGTCAGATCTTTTGAAAGACCTAGTGAGTGAATCTAAAAATATTTAAATTAAATCGTTAGTAAAACAAACAAATAATCTAAAATAAATCTTGTTATGAAAGTTTACTAAACTGAAATAAAAATAAATCATACTCAAACTTTGCCACATTTAAATCTCTTTTTTTAAAATTGAAAACATCAATACACTATGCCCAAAAATGTATCATCCGATCGTTTAAATATACTACGCCCAAAAATAGGTCATCCGGTCGTTATAAAGGTGAGGAACTAAGAGCGTCCCCTGATTCTCCCATTTATGATCCGTGCACGTCGTTAAATATCGTGTATTCTGAAGGGTCTATAAAAATAAAACAACATCTCAAATATCTTCTTTAAAATAATTTTATCAAAATTAAGTATATATAAAAAGAAACATATAAAGAGAGTAAGTACTACACTCACAAATTTAGAATGTGGCCAACAAAACTATGGTGGTGTCAATGATGGATCTTATTGTCGATCTATAAATGGATATTTTTGTTAGAACAATGACTTTTCATAATTATGCAGCATAAGTAAATAACAAGTTATTTCTGAATTATCATCTCCATTGATAAATTGGGGTATCTTGGATCTCTATGGATTTTATGGAACCCGATTCGAAGTTACGAAAGTTAAGAAATTACCAAAACAGTTTCTGCTATTTAATATGCAAATTCACTAAACATATACTAATTTCAAAAATTTATTATGGACATTTGATATGGAAT
Organism: Cedrela odorata; assembly: GCA_035584115.1. Classification (NCBI taxonomy): domain Eukaryota; kingdom Viridiplantae; phylum Streptophyta; class Magnoliopsida; order Sapindales; family Meliaceae; genus Cedrela; species Cedrela odorata. The sequence goes on from JAXCLQ010000068.1 coordinate 8,858, forward strand.
TTGGAGCTGAAATTGTTACAGGAGATGCTCCCATGCGTCTAGTTTTAGCACGTTTTTACAAATCTTGATTTCGTTATATAAAACTTAAGTTACGACCAAATTAGTAATTGCTGTGTAGGGGATTTCGTTCCAGGTCTTACTATCAAATTATCATATTCAAAAATTCACTGCTGTCACATGTAGTCATGAAAAATTTAGAAATTTAATTATGTTATACTTGGGTGTGTCTAGTTTATACCAGTTTTTACGGTTCGTCGTTTCGAGTTATACAACTCAAGATATGGTCCATTCTTTACACCCTATTTAGCCATAATTTCTACAACAAGCATGCCAAATATATGCATCCAATTTTTGCCCTATACCTCCATGCACGACCAGGTCCTAACTTAACTTATTTTAAGCCTTGAAACGTGTATTTTTTTGTCCCAAGACCTATTCAAATTGGGTCATACTTACCTATGCCCCAAATACATTACTAATACACACATTGAGTTGCCATACATATATATTCAAATGTAACACACCACCCTTTCACCAATTTATCCCAATTAAATTAAGCACTAACTATATCTTTTTCTCACATTAATTAGTGATTTAACATACTTTAAACCTACTATCTTAGGCTGGCCGAATCAGCCTCTCTATTGCCAAATCAGAATTCATGCATTGTCATGCATCCATGCATTATTCATGACAACTACAACACCATTCATCGTATCTTCTCATCATTACATCAAACCTCATCATCATTTAACATCCAAGCATTTAGGGTTTCATAATTCATCATCAACATCTCAATCATTTACAAATGCCAATTTCCTAACAATTAATCATTAAAACACTACAGATAATGAAATTCGTGCACTGTTCATAGTCTATATATCTCATTACACTACAATTAAACATTCAATTTCTTCACAACTCCAACATAAATTAAATACAATACACAACCATGGTTATCAAAATCGTTGATATATATATACACACACACTTACCTAGTTCTTAAAACACCAAGCCCCTCTTCTCTTATATTTTCTCTCTTTCTCTCCGTTTTCTCTCTTCTCTCTCTTGTTTTGCTTTTTTGTTTCTCTTTTCTTCTAGTATTTTCTAAGAAAAAGGATACTAACAAACAAAAGAAATGAAATGAAAATGAAAATGAAAACAAAATGAGCTAATTAAATACCACCACATGGTCGACCTGTCACACCTGTTTCTTGCTGACTGCAAATACATAACCATGTATACTACATACAATGTTATTATTTTATTTGCACAAACCTTAAACATTTATAATCCACAAAAAATTTTCTTTTTATATACATATAAGTGTACATATAATACAACTATTTGTAATACAAATAGATTCTCAAGTACTATCCTACAAGTCTATACACACTACTTAGCTAACTTACAAATTTCATATATCAAAATAAAACTACGAATACGCCTACATCCTCGCTTGCGTACTCGATCATCCTTATGTGCTCATATCTGAAAAATGAATTTTTCAATAAAAGGTGAGATAAACATCTCAGTAAACAAATCATGCAAATGCTATATGTCGATGCAGTGTAAAGTATGAAAACTTAAACAATCAATACATTTCAAACAAATTC
>JAXCLQ010000069.1:0-10472 GCA_035584115.1 Cedrela odorata
GGTGCACCAGCAACAATTGTTTCTGACAGAGATTTAAGGTTCACATCAAGATTTTGGCCAAGTTTGCAAAATGCTATAGGGACTAAACTCAAATTCAGTATTGCATTCCATCCCCAAATAGATGGACAGTTTGAGCGGACAATTCAGATTCTAAAGGATATGTTCAGATCTTGTGTCATGGAATTTCAAGGAAATTGGGATGAACATTTGCCTTTGGCGGAATTTACATACAACAAAAGTTATCAGTCCAGTATTAACATGGCACCGTACAAAGCCTTATATGGAAGAAATTGCAGGACTCCGTTATGTTGGGATGATGTAGATGAAATGAAGTTATTGGGTCTGGAACTTGTGATGAAAACAATAGAAAAAGTGAAAGTAATCCAGGAAAAGATTAAAACTGCACAAGATAGACAGAAGAGTTATGCTAACAATTAGAGGAAAGATTTGGAGTTCAAAGTTGGGGACATGGTATTCTTGAAGGTGACTCCTTGGAAAGAAGTTATCCGGTTTGGCAAACGAGGCAAGTTGATTCTTCAATATGTAGGGCCATATCAAATCATTGAAAGGATTGGCCCTGTTGCATATAGATTAGATTTATCGGATAAGCTATCTCGAATTCATAATATCTTTCACGTGTTGTTGCTTAGGAAGTATGTGTATGATCCCTCTCATATTTTGAAGGATATGCCTGTGTATATTGAAGAAAATTTCACTATGAAGACTAACCAATTGAAATATTAGACAGAAGAGATCAAGTTTTGAGGACTAAGATCATTCCACTTGTAAAAGTTCTATGGAGGAATCAATCATATAAGGAAGCTACATGGGAAAGAGAAGAAGATATGCAAACTCAATATCCTCACCCGTTCCATGTAACTAGTAAGTAAATTTCAAGGATGAAATTTTTATAAGTAGGGTCAATTGTAACATCCGTGAGTTTTATAGTTGTACGAAACTGGAAATTTATAGATTTATAAAGGGTAAATAGGCAAAAATATTAAGGATAAATTTGGACTTTTATAGGAAGTGTTTAGTAAACAAAATATTATGGAAAAATGGACCAAATTGATTAAATTGAAAGTTTAAGGGCTTGATTGGAATATTTGGAGAAGTTGAAGGACTAGAAGGAAAATAATAAATAAAATATCTTTATAAAGCATAAAACGAAAATTAAAACTTTAATCTTCATTTTTCTTCTTTCTCTCTACCCGTAGCTTTCTTCCTCTCTTCAAAAATTTGCTTTCCTCCATTAAAAATCAAAATCTCTCTTTTAAGTTTTTAAGCTTTTTTAATAATTAAGGCGAGTTTCATTAATTTCCCTAGCTATTTCATGATTTTTGTTCAGAAATTAGGTTTAGAAATATGAGGAATCTGAAATATCAATTATCTAGCATGATTTTTTGTTGATTTGTGTTTAATTTGTTAAGATTAAAATGGGATTTGGAAGCAAGAAAAGGGAAGAAAAAGAGATGTAAAAACAGGGGAATTAAGCTTGTAGGGGTTCGTTTTTGTACTTCTGGATTTGAGATTGATGTGTTTGTATTTTTTGGATATTTTTCCTAGAAACTAGACATCTAAACAAAAATTTTAGTGGTTGAATCATCTCAATTGGATAAGTATAAAAATAGTTATGAATTGTTGAAGTAAGCTATTCTACAGAAACCCTATTACATTGTAGGCTCAGAAATTTGAATTAATCTTTAAGATTTTGTTCTTGATGTTTATATGAGTTATTTTTTCCTTAAATTAGACTTGCTTATGGAATTTATCGAATTGGAATTACCTCAAAATAAGTTACCAAAATAAAGCTATGAATTTTCAAAATTAAGATGTTAACATGTAATTAAAACTAGGCTTTAATATTTCAAGGAATTGTTGGGAATGGATGATTGATTATTATGAATTATCATGGTGTATGAATATGTGGTTATTTACTGACATTTGATGATGTTTGAGTATATATGAGAAACAATAGAAGAGAATTGAGTAATAGAAGGAAAAAAAAAAGAAAGAAGAAAAGGATGAATTGTGAAAGAAAAATGAAATGGGAATATGGATGAAATTTAGGCATTCTAAGTCATTTGAGCATGTATTTTATGATGTGAAATGATTATTGGCTAATATATATATATATATATATATATACCTCACGTGCGAGAACGACTAGACACCGTGGATCACAAAATATAAAAAAATTCGCTGATCTCTGTAAGTAGACAATTTATATAACATGTTTTAATTAAATTAAATATGAACTTTGAATTATTTCTTTACATGTATATACATTGATATATAAGACGAAGCATTTTATGGATATAACATGATGTGTTATTTCAAGGTATGAATATACATTCGAATTCAAATTTGTTTATGTATATTAAGAACCCTTATGATTATCTATATGAATTGTAAATATGATTTACATAGATATATTTACGGATGAGATTTTATTTATGAAAATATATTATTTTGGCTCCACTGAACTTAGTGTGTGAGAGTATGTTCTGATTGGAATATGGGAGCTGCATACTATGCCTTCGTGGCAGAAGCCACCTCTAGGATCCCTTATTCCGTTATTTGAATTTGGGAATTGCGTGATATACCTTCGTGACGGGAGCCACCTCCAGAGTCCTGATCCTGTGTATTAGCTCTTTGGGAGTGCTTCATATTACACGTATGCCCTTAGGGTATGTTTATAGTGTTATTGGCCTTTGGGGCTAGCTACTAGTATTGCATATTTCTATGGATTTCCACGATTTGTTTATGGATAGAAATTATACACGATAGTAAGGGGAGCTTAAGACATGGTACATGGATGGATTACTATGAATTTTTCTATATGATTTTATGACTAATGTTTTCTTTTTATGATTAAAAACTTTTCATCTACATGGTATTTGTTTATATAGTTATTGAAGATACAACATTGGCTTAAAAAGAGTGACATTAATTTTATCCTTAACACTCTTGTATATTAAAAATTGTATATTATATTGTATCATGATTTTATTAAAATGGTTTAATAGGTCTACTCATTAAGATGTATAATCTCAATTTATTAAAAAAACTTTTCCCCTCCCAGGTAACTGATAGAGCGAGAAGTTACCACCTTCCTCAACTTCAAAGGTTGAAGATATTTGACGTGTTAGGCATCTTTTCTGCACAGTTTAGAGACTTATGTTCCATTTTGTGATATAGTGTTATCATATTGTGGCCTTTAGATATGTATAAGTATATAAATTTATGTATAATTCATAATTATGAATCATGAGGAAGATGCATAGATCTTATATATTGATGGATGGGATTATATATCATGGAATCATGGGTTGTAAATTTGAGGACTATTTACAGGGTGAAATGGATGAAAATACAGAGGTTACTCTGCCGGAATTTGGTTAAGATTCTAGTTGGGGTGTTTCATGATGTTTGGCCATTAGGCCGGTTATTTGATTGTATATAAAGGGAGGTAGTCTATGGACGGACCTATGAGAGACTACATAGGTGAGTGGACAACAGTGGGGCTGTATAAGGGAGGTTAAGCCATGGTAAGCCCACTGTGTGTCAAGCACGTATGTGCTGATTTAGAGACCCTATGGAAAGTCCTGGCAGCTTTATAGGGTTCTTATGGGTTTGATGGATATCGAGAACAGTCGCTCATGTCACAAAGCGACTATTCGGGACCAACATCAGTGACACGAGCCAAGTGTTTTCAAATATGCATGTTTTACAAAGAAATTAATGATTTTGTAAAGCATGACAAATGACTTACTGCTTTATAAAATACATTGCATATGGTTTTATAAATAAAAGACTCATTGATGGTTGTCGACGTTACCTTGGCCAAGGTAGTAGTCGAGAAAGTATGGCTAACCTGGTTTAGTTATTTTTAAAACGTAAGCAGACCCTTAAATTATTTAATGATTGTTTGAGTTAAACAAACATGTATATATGTACTTTGTGCATATCTTGAAGAATAATCCCGATATCTGTATCAGGAAATTTGTGTGCATATATGTATATATGTATATACTCTATTTACTCATTGAGTATAGTTGTATACTTATCCCACACAATTACAAATTTCAAGTTAAGAGCATTAGTACTCACAGAGTTTGGGGTAGCAATAGAGAGCCTACAAGGCTTTAGGAAGGTTGCTTACTTGACTCACACGTGTGAATGTCCCACTAGATTAATGTACATGGATTCTTGTAATACTTTTGTAAATTACAGATTAGTCTTACAAGCTCTTGTGATACATTTTAAGTATAGAGAGTGTATTATAAGGTCTGTGGCAATAGTCACAAGTGGACCCAACGGTAAGGGCATGACAATTTTAGTAGTATCAGAGCACTTGGTTTTGAAAGGTGCTTTTAAATGTTTTGAAAACAGTTTGATATTTTAAAATGGGCTGAACATGGTTTTGAAAATGATTTTTAACTTATCCAGTGGACATTAAGTGAGTCAAGTCGTAGAAGAGTATATGTTGTTGTGAAGCATATATGATTAAGCTGCATTTCTTTTGTAGAAATATGTCCCTTTGTAAGGGAAGAGGAAAGGGAAGACCACGGAGACAGATGGTCCCCGATACGGAATAAGGCTTTCTTGGCAATAACTCATTAGGATCATTCAGATTATATGACTTTATTTATTTTTCTCATAAATATATAATGTCATTTTGATGTATATACGAAGATGATGTTTTGATTTGATTAAGTTTGAATTTTGGCAGAAATCGAACTAGTTTTGATTTTTGGTAGACCAAGTTTGTATGAAGCGATTGGCAGTGCTTACATATTTATTGTATAGTTATAGCATTAAGAAATAATGTTGTTCCAAGGTAGACTAAGAAATGATGAAATACCGCAAGGTGCGGGGTTAGATTGAAGGGTAATTATACCCCTATAGGATGAGTGAGGGGTAATAATAATGCATATAATGATGATATGAGATAATGATAGAATATGAAAAAACTTAGCTAAGATAAATTAATAGAGTTTAATCTCCGGATATCTAGGAGAGAACTTTTACGCCTAAATTGAAGCAAGATTGAATTTAAACATTAGAGAACAAATGTCAGTGACTGGTACTCAGAGTTACTGAGGAATGGTTTGGTTAGCCCTTTGGGCATAAAAGTGATAAGGGAAATAAAGGTAAGTATAGACCTTCAAAAGAGAAGGGATTTAAATGTCTTGATGAGCAAATCATCAAAGAAAAACCCGTGTAAAGAGGAGAGAGAATGGAAATTATTTTCTAATGGTAATTAAAAGTGTACATAGTTTTTAAAATTTGATTTCTTTGTTTCCTATTTGTTTTATGTTGAAATTGCTAAGAAAATAAAATTGTTGATTGGTTATTTGAAAAATATAAAACCTATAAATGGACTATATGTATAAATGTTTGTGAATAGTTTAGATGTTAAATAAGGTGAAACTAGTGCTAAATCATATGTAATTAAGGTCAGAAGTTGTTGGAAAAGTTTGGGTATTATGTTGCGAAATTGATAAGTTGACATGCGAAAAATGGGTTGTGATTATGCGTTTATATGACTGTGTATGGTCAAAGATAATAATAATAATAATAATAAAGTGTAGTAAGTTGTATGTAAGCTGAATTATTGAGTTGTAAAATTCTGTTTCTAGACTTACTAGTAATTTTGTATGTCCACATAAATCACCTAGATATAGATCTAGACAGCGATCTATTATTTTGAAATCTGCTGCAGGTTTTCAACAGACACAGGAAGTTAGTAGATGTACTTATTGTAATATGTATTACAGTAGCACTTGTGGTATTCTCCAGTCATACCTTCATTATAGATAGATAAGTTATATCAAAAAGAATTTCCCAAGTATAGAAAGACCTAGGTTGACCAGGCATCTCCCTCAAGGTGTATTGAGGAACCATCCTAAAGTTCATACTAGAATTTTGCTTGGAACTAAGAAGCAGGCTCCAGTAAATCTCGATATAATTAAAAGTATAGCATTGATCTTTAGTCCGCCAATATATATTTTATAGTTCTGAAGTCTAATAGATCTTTTATAAGTACATCATTTGAATATCATGTCAATTGAGAGATTGATTTCTCTAGACCAGGAATGTGTAGTACATGTATCATTAGAGCAAAGATTGTTCAAAAGAAGCTGTTTTTAAACATTTCGGGGTGATAATGGGAGCTATTATTTTGGAGGTAAATAATATTATTTTAAGGATCAAGAAGTTTAATGCCATTCAAGGAATGGATTGATTATCGTAAAAGTTAGGTTTAAGCGAATATAATAGCTCGAGAAAACAATTAGAATATGATCCAATTGTAAATGAGTCTCTAAAAGTATTTCCAGAAGAGTTGCATGTATGTAATGTTTTCGGAAGGATAATTTTAATTTTTGGTATAGATTATATGCCTGGGAATAACCCATTCTATATGCCACCATACTGTATTGCATCAGCAAAGCTTAAAGAGCTTAAGGTTTAATTGTAAGAATTGATTAATAAGGGTTTTATTAAACCCAATGTTTTACCTTGATGTATACCTATTTTTGTAAAGAGTAAAGATGGTAACTTGAGGTTATATGTTGATTTCCATTAGTAGAACAAGGTGATCATTAGGAATAGGTATTTGATGCCCTAATTAAATGATCTTTTGATCAGTTACAAAGAGTAATTATAGTTTTCTATGATCTATTTGAGATTAAGGAATTATCAATGAGAGACCTAGGAAAATGATGTTTATTAAATTGCCCTTAGAAAGAGATCGGGCATTATGAGTTGTTATAGTTTGACAAGTTATTTTAAGCAAAAGTATTAGTTTAGTAAAAGATTAAGAATATATATGTTTTTTGGGTAATATTTCATAAGATACAAATTATGAGAAAAACCAAGTTTCAATGTTATAACTTTAAGCAATTTTATTATGTAAGTTTTTGTATATATTGATATAATTCGATAATTAAAAGAGTGAAGAATTGAAGATTCAGTTGATATCATTTTCATGTACATCATGATATTTATTCATGAGTTGGATTAAAATTTATATTATTGAATTTTATTGATGCAAGATTAAAATATTATGAGAACCTTTTAGAGATTAATTAATTAAATTATGTAGTGTATTGATATTAGTCGATATGGAATTGTGATTTGAAGATTTTTCAAGTTGTTATGGTGATTTGAATTAATTTTATTGATACATATGTGTATCTCGGGAGATCTATGAGGTTGTTTTCCAGGGTATGAGTTACTGAAGTATATTTAAACATTGAAAACTTTTGAAGTGTTTCATGTTAAATTTCAAGTGGGATTTATCCAACTTATAAGGGAGATTTTGTCGAAATATTCTTATTAAGATGTTAATAAATTATACACTTAATTTATATTAAGGATATACTAGACTTATCTTAAGAATGGTTATAGAAGTTCAATGTAGGAACCAATGTAGTTCCTATATTTTTAGTTCTATAAAGTATATATATTAGCTACATTATGATTAGTATTGTGTTGGAAATTATTGAAAGTATTTCTAAGGATTTTTAAATTGATAATATATATATTCATAGTTAAAATGATGATACAAGTTGATTGTGAGACTTTGTAACAAGTTTGGGAAATATTTATGGAGATGTAGAGGAAGTATTCGCACCATGGTCTTCCTAATTGACTATTTGAGGAGACTTTCTATAGTGGACTAACCTATTCAGTCAGGATTACAATAAGTATAGCAATATGAGGTGTTTTAATTAGGCAAACACACAGAAGAGGAATATAGGTTGTTAGAAGAAATAACTTATAATAATTATTAATGGTCAAATGAAAGAGGTATGCTAAAGAAAATTCTAGATATGTATCAGGTAGACGGCATGAATATGATAAATGCCAAGGTAACCTCAATCAGATAATAAGTAACCTTATGAGATCGCAATTACGAAGTTAGTAAATACAAACTCAAAGAAATTTTAGAGGCTGAAATAAAAGGTTAACCATATTGAAAATTCGAACAGAAATATAGAGATGCAATTGCTGCAATTAGCCAATTTCATTAATTTTAGTGGATATGATAATTTACCCAATAAGACAGAAGTCAATTCTAAAAAGAGTATTACAAGGCTTCCATTTTGAGAAGTGGTAAGCAACTTCGTGAGGTAAATGATGAAATTGAGGTTAATAAGACTAAGGTGGGTGGTGAAATAATTCGCATTGTAAGAGAAGAAATAAATTTCTTGATAGCTAGGAAGGGAGACCTCAGAGAGCCGAGGGATAAATTTCTGATCAATGTGCCCACAAGGGACTCTGGGTTGTAATGCGGTAACTCGGTAGTCCAAATATGGGTTGGTAGGGAGCTAGCGGTAACCAGGTCGAGGGCCGAGGCGTTATATCATGTGTTTAGAATGGATGTTATAAATAAGTCGATCAATAAGATTTTTAAGATTTGAAATATTAAAGAACTACATGAGACATATTCAATGAATATAGAGATGAGTCAAGATGAAGATCTGGAGATTTCAGCATGTCTAGTAAATGCTGTATATTCTAGGATAAAGTAGGGAGGTATGAATTTTGAAAATTGACAAAGGTAAGCCATTATTCTTAGATTTTAAGTACGTAATTTTAGGTGAGCATAACACTTTGCCATAATTAAGAGTGTTTCTTTGTCTAATAAATTTTTTGATAAATTGTTTTATGTTTGAGAAAAAAAAAAAAGGTAATGGATTAGACTACATTAGATCTTAGAGGACTTAACCCTTCATTGGGCATGCATTACAAAGTTTTAAGGTAGCTATTATATGCACCTGTTGTCGACAAAATTAATATATAATAATAGCTATCAACCTAGTATTAGCATGGTTTGGTATAAAACTGTCACACCTCATTTCCATACATTTAACCTCAAATATCTTTAACAAATATAATATACAATATATCACTTTTATTACACAAACCCTACATAGTTCAATTTACATAAGTTCTTATACATACAAGCCTATACACATTACTTAGCTAACCTACAATTACATATATCCAAAAGACTTCAAATATGCCTAGTACCCTCGCTCGCGTCCTTGGTCACACTTATGTACTATTATCTGAAAAATAAAATTTTTACAATAGAGAGTCAGATACAAATCTCAGTAAGCGAATAAAAACATGTTTTTATATGTCGATGCATAATATAATATGATAGTTTAAATAACTAAAGCATTTTCAAACTTTTCCAAACACATTGAATTTATTCACAATGTAAACATATTCAAAACAGCTTAGTCAGTTAGTGTCACTTGCACCCACGGTGACCTGGATTCAGAACATAATTACGTAATCCGCATGTAGCGGTCATTTTCATATTTATATAACAGAAACGAGTGCAACGCGTTAAACAGAATTCTTACTAGTCTGCAACTCTCGCAATAAACACGAGACCCGACTAGGTCATAATAGCATAACTAATGACTAAGCCATAAAATACATTCTTTTTCAAACATTTCACACATCAACAACATTTCATATTTATTTTCTAAATGCGATATCGGTGTAAACATTTAAATTCACAAATATTTCACTAATCATTTCATAGAATTACATTGGCGTACCAAATCTTATAATCGCATTTTTATTTTATCACAACAATGAATATCGCATAGTTTCAAAACATTAAAATGCATGCATGATCCACTTACATTTGTTCCCGCTCTTCTGAGTATATTCTTATATTAATATTACGTACCTAAAACAAATTAACGCAATCTATTTCAATCACACATTAATACTCGTCGCTACATTCCTACGACATCCATATTTCCCGTATTCACACTTTATGAATCCATAACATACATTTATCATCATATTTACTTCATTCTAGTATTTCATATATACCTATACTTACATAAACATTTTTATGTATATTACAGTAATTTCAGACAACATTTTTGGGGAAAAATTTTTAAAACTACTTAATTACGCCATTTCCCACCAATCCTTTTTCCGACACACTGGACGTCGCTTATTTCCCAAATTTTTAGAATTTACGCACCTTAATATTTTGATAAAATCATTATAAAATAAAGCATTACACACTCCCAAACCTTGCATACAAACTCGGCCTACCGAAATCACCGAGATTCAATTCCATTTCACAATTAATCTATTCCAAATTCACAAATAACACCAATTTACATTATATATGTATATATATTATATATATATATATATATTACTACACTTCCATCCTCTTCTTTATTATTCCATTTTTCACCAATTAACATAATATCCATTTCTCATTTAAACACTATGTACATGTTAACATAATATAAATTCCTAATTTCCTATCTACAAAATTAACATTACTAACATAATTTTATCCATTTCTAATTTTTCCTTATTAGATATTAACATTAATAACATAAATTTTTGGTCATATCTAATTTTCTACTATAATTAGCACTACTAACATGAATTTACTCATATTAAATTTTCCT
>JAXCLQ010000070.1:0-10472 GCA_035584115.1 Cedrela odorata
CTTAATTATTTGTTTAATAATAATCTTGGAAATGTAAGAAAAAGAGAAAAGAGAGGTGTGTTCTGTGGTAGCCGCCCGTGGAGACCATAGAGTGTTAGTTATTTTAGTTGGTTATGTTAGTTTGCTCTCGTGAACTATGCTACTTGTTTGAATTCTAAAATTTTCTGGGCAGACTTTTACACGGGGCTGAGTATCGAAAGAAAGGATGCTTTAATTATTTTTTATTCTAGGGAAAATTTTAGATTTTATCTTATTTTAGACTTTATTTATATAAATAATCACTTTTAATTTAATCTTATCAAAATAATTACTTTTACTATTTTCGAACAATTTTACGCCATATCACTATTTACACTTGAAACATATAAACACAAAATTCAAAATTCAAAAATCACTTCATCACTTCACAAGCTTCATTTTTTCCCAAATCGAAAACCATAAATCTCATAAACTACTATCCCAGTGTGTTGGCTGAGGCGAGCAAGTGTGCGACATAAAATAGGCATTTTGTGAACAAAAAGTTAGTCTTTTATACATATTTTCTCATCGTTTTTGGGTTGGTTTCATGAGTCAATATGTGTATGATTGATATTAGGATTTATTTAGGTTGTACTTGGTATTGATCTGTTAAATTTTGGTTGTGAAAAACTCTCGAAAAAACGACAACATCCCATGGAGTTAAGTGAACAACAACATCCCATGGACTTAAGTGGAATACAAGGAAGAGGCATCTCAGCTAGAAGTCTATACTTATGCACGCATTCCCGCAGGCTTTAGTAAATATCCTTAGTTTTTATTAATCCAGTTTAATTCAATATGTTGTACGTGCACTAGAAAATGATCATTTTGTTTTCTACAACTGTCTAAAGTGTTTCTTGTGTTAAAGCCAGAGCTTAGCGAGATGGACAAATCGTATGTCAAGCAGTTGTTAGAGATCATCGACGAGATGGACATGAGTAACTTGTTCTCAGAGCCACCTACTCACATTAGAGACCTTTAGGTAGTTCACGATGACTCCTATGTGGCTGCGCTGACACTGGTACAGGTGGTACATCTAGATTAGAGGCGCCATGGGTATGTTTTTTAATTATCCATGATTTTTTTGTACATTTTAGTCATATGCACTTATGTTTGATGTAATAAACTGTAGGACACAAAATCATTGGGAGGTTAACTTGCGCCACTGCTGCAGGTTTTTCCCTACAACAAGTATAAACAGCCTTATGACAAAGAGTTCAAAAGGGATATGATGGCCCAATACAATGCATTGACCTAAGATATCTAGGACCTTAGATAGGACATCCATCGGGTCAAACATAAAATTAATGTGCTTAAGGCTGATTTAGTAGGTTGTTTATGGATATTCTTAAGTGGATTCCATTGTCCTTATTAGACGCCCGCTAACTCTCCCCTTCAGGTAATCATAATTAAATTGTATATTTGAGTTAATGTTGGTATTTAAAGGTGTTTGAGGCCTCTGTCTGTATTGTGATTTCTAGTAGTTGATTTATTCAATTTTATCTGGGGTGTTTATACTATATATGTCGTTATACAAGTTTTGAGTGCGCTCTATTTAGAAGGGAAACTCTATCCCATTTTTTTTATAAAAAAAATCTAATAAAATTTCCCTTCTTACTCACATTATCTAATATTATGTGTAGGGTGAAGATTTGCATCATGGTGCATATGTTGCTCTAAAAGACATCCACGATAAGCAGTACCACAGGAGAGTTGGTTAAGTCAAGTATACATGAAGTGCTCATAAGGTCGAAGCCTTTACACTAATTCTTTGAAGAGACATCATCCAATCTTTTCTACACAAGTGCCCTGTTCGTGTCTAACTTTGAGCAAAAATCTATGTACTAACCTTGGACATATGTAATTGTTACGAGTACATGAGCACACGTCAGTTGCTATAGATTAAAACACCTACATTGACACAACTTTGTGCTCAAATCTACCACAACATTCTACCCCTCTCTTTTTACTTCTAACTCAAAATAAGGTACAGGACAACATATTTTGTTCATTAACTTTATGCTATGGCACTTTAGCTAGGGAGTCTTCATGATGTTTTACAATTTCCTCTCTCCTTTTATACAACCAACATTGCACCATCGACCGTATATAACCCGCTAAAGCCACAATTGGGAAAGCATGTGGATCCTTCAATAATGCATTCATACTCTCTGTAATATTGGTGATCATCATCTAATACCATCGAACTAGAAAATGAGATCTGACTTACCTATGGAATCACACCTCGTTTGTTAAATAGTTTGCTTCATCAGGGTGTATTGACTGCAACTTGTCCATATGTTTTTCGAACCACTTAAACACATATGCCTTCATAACAATACCCTATAAGGAAAGTGTACTTAATATTTGTTATCTTGTATCTTGCTTTGAAGTTCCCTTCGATATGATAGACACAGAAACTATAGTATATGTTAGGAAAGACTTTCCTTATTCCTTTCAGTATGCTATCATACCAGTCCGATTAGGGGTGGAAAATTTTGATTTGGATTGATTTTAGTCAAAAATTAAAACCTATCCAAAATTGTTGGTTTTAGTTTGGACCAAATCAATCCAAATTGATAGTATGACAAACCTAACCGATCTAAACCGACAATTGTTAGTTTGGATTGGTTTGGTTTCTCGGTTGGTTATAAACCAAAACTATTAATTTAATTACAAGACCCAAGTTTTTCATCTTATAGTTTACATTGCAAGTCTTAAGACAAATTTTTGTTCGGTTTAGTTCAATTCATTGGTGTAACATCCCCCAAATTCAGGAGTATTACCAGCATGTTATAGGTCCCTCCCATCACCCTAAACCTTATACAACTTGTTATATATACAATTTCAGATAGACTCATATCAAGTCCACATAACTTAAGGTGTCATATTGTCATTACTGACACACATACACACACATATATATATATATATATAAACAAATCTCAGATGATACACTGCATCTCAAAATAACATTGACTGTACACCTGTCAGTCTATATACATACAATTCCATACATCAATAACATATATTACATAACAAACAAAATAAAACTACTAATTTTTATATGAGATAGACTCGATACAGTGGTGATTGCGACTTGTAACCTCTCCTCCAAATCCGCGTCTTTAAGCCGCTATGTCTACTTACCAAGCTACGAAGTTTCCTGCAAAACTAGAAAGTGAGGGGAGTGAGTCTAACAAAACTCCGTGAGTGGATGATACACATGCAAACATCACTTATTATACATATATTCATAACTTGTTGCCATTTACATATTCTTGACATCATTTTCATATTCATATCATCGTTTGCATAATTATGCCATCATTTGCATACTCATATAAAATATATACATATATATACACATATACACATGCAATAGTTTTATGCATTTGAACAAAAATACTTTTCAATATATCAAGCATAGCATTTCATCATCATCATTCACAACATACCGGTGTTTAAAGGCGTACGCATCGTCATCTCCTCAAGCACCAAATAAGTTCACTAGTGATTTGAGGCGTTATACATTGCCATCCCTCAAGACACTAAATAAGTTCACCAGTGGCTTGGGCACTACGCATTGCCATCCCCCAAGACACTAAAATTCTGGGATAGGGGATTACAAGGACCTCGTGTCTTTACTCTGATATCTTGACCCGCGATATCACAGGCAGTTAGAATATATCTTTGAGATAGGTATCACTTAAAACTCTTATCTTTACTCTAGTATCCTGGCTCGTACTGGTCTGGCTATTTTAGAATATATCTTTGAGATAGGGGATCACCAAGACCTCACATCTTTACTCTAATATTTTAGCTCACAATATCACATGTAGTCAGAATATATCACTGGTACTTTGAGGTATTTTATTTTTCACCGTTCCCCAAGTCATATCCAATCATCAGGGGCGTTATGTATCGTTGTCTCCCTATTCTCAATTCAGAACCACAATACACACACACTTACAAGATCAGTGCATTCATGCTTTCTCAGTTCATATCACATCACCACATATCAAGTTAATTATACATAGATAATAAAACTTACTTCAAATTATCATTTTACTTTACAATCATATTTCAATCATACAATCCAATTGTCATTTTCATCGCCAATATATCACATATAACCACCGTATGCACTACACTTCACAATTTAATGCATCTACTCTTCTTCATTTTATGTCACTACACAGCATAACAAATCTATTTATGCACAATTAAGGGCAAATCAACACAATATGTCATCTTTACAACCCATATCACCAACATACAATCTTCACTTTCATAAAACATATCAAAGCATATATGACAATTTTTCAATCAGTTTAATTTATATACAATTTCAGTATTGGTTTCACATACACATGCATATATTTCATATGCATATATAACAGCAAATCGTCACAAGCTATCATTTTTCTTTACAACTACTGATTACCTCTATATAACACAATTATCATGGATTAATTCAAATATATATTTGTATAGTTTAAATTAGTTGTACATTATATATGGTTTTAGTACTCATTTCAAGTGCACACATACATATATATACAAATAAACACCCACTTACCAGTATCGGGCTACGGGCTACAATCTACTTAATCTACCGTGGGGTTGACAGGCAATCTACCGTGGGGTTGACAAGCGATCGACCTGACGATCTACATTACATAATTTCTTGTGTTAGTTTTTTTTTATTGTAATTGAATAAATACATTTATGTTATACATGTAATCTGCCTACCAATCCCCCCCCCCCCCCACACACACACACACACACATACACACAAGTCTAAACCAAATATATACATTTCGAACATCCGTATGACAACTCTAAATCAAATATACACATTTTGAACATCTGTATGGCACTCACTGCGCATCGACTAACTTCAAACTCGTGGTGCATTGCACCGGTAAGGTATTTCAACTTAAGTTTCTGATTGTCCTCCCCCTCTTCTCACACAAACACAAAAGTCTAAACCAAATATACACATTTCGAACATTCGTATGATAAGTCTAAACTAAATATACATATTTCGAACATCCGTATGATAAGTCTAAACCAAATATACACATTTTGAACATCCGTATGACAAGTCTAAACCAAATATACACATTTTGAACATCCGTACGGCGCTGACTACGTATCGACTAACTTCAAACTCGTGGTGCATTACATTGGTAAGGTATCTCAACCTAAATTTGTCAAGAGACATTCTACTACGTGTATAGTTTCTATCGCTTTTTATGGATTCACATTTCGAATTCGAATGCTCAAGTTATAACCAGTTTTTTTCACCCTGCTCAGTATAGTCGGTTGTAAATCGTCAACAGAGCAACTCAATTCTAATAAAAAATTGTATTGCCTTGCTCAACTTCTTAACCTAATTTTCGGATATGTTATGCTCCTATGTGTCTAGTTTTCGTAACATTTTACGGTTTTCACAATCACCATTTTACTGGACCCTCCACAGAATTTACCTGTGGTTGATGCTTATGCGTTTTGCTCGCACTCTCACCCTTTTGGCACTCCGCTCACGTGTGCTACCTCATATACATTTTATAATACTCCCATCTTACCATTTTATCAACTTAAATCACCCCTCGCATGAATATACAACTGCTACCTACCGGCGTCATAAGTTGGTGTTCCAATTTTTCAATGACATCATTTGCATTACATTTATACTTATCAAGCTTATCAGCATCACTTCGCACATCAAATTTTTTACAACACAACCACAATTCTCATATAACAATACTATCCACATTTTACTTTATGCATTACATCATTTGAGCCACAACAAATTACACACAATATCATAATTTCATACACTTAATAGCAATTAGACACATACAACAAATCAACACACATATTATACCTTTTACTTCAATCAACTGAAACTCATTTTCAATTGATCCAATTCCTTCACCATAGCCATACACCTCTTGGTTGTTACCTCACTTCAGCTTCTCCTTCATTTTCCTCTTCAATTCGGCTACAACACCATCCTTCTTTCAAATTGCCAACCAAATTCAGCCATACACAACCAAGCTTCTCTTCCTTACAACCTATTCAGCCACTCCCTTTCTTGTTTTACAGAAATTTAGCCACAAACTCCACTCTAATTTGCTAATTCTTACCCCTTTAGCTTGGTAGTTCTCGGTCTCTTAGCTAATCCCTCCATTCGGCCATCATCAACTCTTCACTTCAACCAAGCTTCTTCTCCTCTAATTGCTTCAGTCAATTAGCTTTCCTTCACTTTAGATTAGTTTGGTCACACCTGCAAGTTCAATTTGATCACCATTCATCACCCATGCAACTCTCGGTTTTTCTTCATGCTTTCTCTCCCTTAGTTTCTCTCGGCCTCTCCCTCTTTACTTTTGTTTTTAAGTGAATGCAACTTTACCAAATGAAAATTTGGCTGAATGGAAATGAATTATAAAGCATAAAGGTTATATAAATATGTATGTACATGTAAAATACACCCATTGTAACTAATCAAAATAAATCAATTGAAATGGCCTTTGTTTTGTTTTGTCTTTGTGCTCTCTCACTCACATTCGGTTTTTTAGCTAAAGAAAATTTATACGAATGAAAACAAAGCAAACGAAAGAATATAATATATAGTCATGGGCTTTGTTTAGATGTGTGTATATATATATATATATATATATATACACGGTACCATATATGGCTTTCTTCCTCACATTTTTTGTTTTGTAAAGTCAAATATGTTAAAATAAATACCAAAAAACCTAATGATAGAATGAATTTAAGGCAATTGGGTTTTACATGTATATCAACATATGTATAGTACTAAACATAGCTTCCATTTTCAAAATAAAGGAATTAAGGCAATTTAACTTATATATATATATATATATACACACACACACACACACATATTGGCCGTTTATTTTATGTTTCATAGTTTTATTTTGGTTCTAATTAGTTTAGCTTGTATAACATATATGCAAGCTTGTGTTAATTTGTCTTAAGTACTTATTTATCTTGACTCACTTAATATTCTTATTAATGTAAATTAATTTATCACTTATAATTTCATAACCTTGCACTATTAATCATAAGTTTGTATTATTCTTTAATATAAACTTTTAAAATTTTATTTTATGGCCTTTTTTTATATCACAAAACTAGTATTTTATATATTATTATTTGCAGATAAATGCGGTAATGACAATTGTTTTGAAATTAAACAAAAATATATTTTTTTTAATTTTATAGGCATAAACTCCAAAATAAAAATAATTTTCTGAAATTATATATTAATTAAATTTAAATGAATCATTATTTATTGATTAAAATAATAAAAATAAAATTTAAAATTTAAAACAATGGTAAATTATATTATTATAACGTATTTCATATAATTTATTAAAACTTATATTTAAATATTATAATTATAACTTTATTTAATAATTTAAAATTTTGAATCAATGATTTAAAATAATATCAAAGCCAATATTTTATCTTTTTACGTGCTCACTTTGTCTTCTTATTTTCCGAGTGCTATTACATACGATTGATTAAATATTTTTTCCGTTAAGTTAGAATGATTTAATAGTATGTTTGCTGACACATACTGAATGATTTAAATAAATATTATAGATTGGATTGCACTATATTGGGTTGTAGTATATTAAATTTAGTACAGTAATGTTTGGAGTAGTGTTGTACTAACTTTATATTTTAATATTTTACATTATATATTTAAATTAAATAATATTATTTTAATTAGTTATTTTGTTTACCTATTTTAATTTATTATATTTGATATGAGAGGTTTTTAAATTTTCATTTTATTTATTTTAGTATTATTTATTTTATTTTTTTCATTTAATATATTTTATGTTAATTATTCATCTAATATTTGAGGGTTCCACTTTTACATTTTTTAGTTTATATAAATAAAAATTATTTCTATTTTATTATAATATAATATTTACAAGTTACAACTAAAATAAAAGAAGAAAAAGACATTTTCAGCCTTGACCGCACATTCACTGCTATGTTATTGTGTACTATTTTACTTTTTTAATCCAGTACAATTCATTTCTATTTAGGGATGATAATTTTATCCGCTAATCTGCTAGTACCCAACCTTAATGGGATTGGTTTGGTATGTCTCTTAGTCGATTTAAGACTCGTTTGAGAAAAATAATAAATATTCGTTAACAGGTTTTATACAGATTCGGGTGTAGATAAATATCATGGGTATCTATCACGGGTATCCGTGAATATTTAATTTTTAATATATATATATATATATATATTAAAAGTACTAAAATAAATTTTTAAATATACTTATTAGGTTTATACAATTCTAATTTATAAAAATATTTTTTTTGTCGATAAATTTAATATGTTTATTAGATTTATCCAATGATTAATTTAGGTAAAAAAAAATTTTTATATTGGCTAACTTTTGAAATTAAATAGCATAAAATTAATTGCTGTGGAAATTTGAATCATAGTAATTAGTTAGAGTATAAAGTACTATTATCCCACCTCTCTTTTTATTAATTTACCATAGCTTATGATGTTTTAATTTTATAATAAATTGATATATATTATGGTTAAATGGGTACTTATGAGTTTATAGAGTTTTATTTTAGATTTATGATATTTTATGAGTGAATTTGTAAAAGAATTATGTACATTTTTTATAAAATTATTGTGATCAATTTTATTTTATATTAATAGAATTGATATTTTATGTAAGTGATGTGTTTTGTTTTGAATTAATGCTAAAAATTTATAATTTTAATTAGATATGTTATAAATTTAAATTTAATATTTCATAATAATACAAATGTAGTTGAAGAAATAAAAAACCTGCTAAAATCCTACGGATATTCGTACAAGTTTGGTAAAAGTTAAAAATCCGTTAAACCAAGTTTGATAATGAAATGTCATACATACTACAAATTAAAGAATGATTTAGTATTGAGTTTTTGTAACAAATACAAATGCGGATTTGAATCTGGAGGTATTTGTCTCAATTTGTTGCCATCCCTAATTTTAATTCTGTAAGCAAATGCTGGATTATTAACTTTGTAACAATTAAATAATGTTGTCCAATACAGGTGCTTTTTAAGGATGATTTATAAAAATAAAAACTCAAAAAAATAGTTGTTTTTAAAAGTGTTACTCCCATGGCCTACCGATAATTAGAGGATCGAACACAAATGCTAATATCAATAATTACTTTGGGAAACCAAACTATTATATTTATATTCCACTTACCGAAATACCTGTATACCTAGAGCCCGAAGATAACTAACAGTCGAGGAGTCACGTTCTCTATATAATCACTCACTATTTTAGAAGACGCGTCAACTTATATAACTATCTACTACATGAGTAATCGCATATGATCATGAAGGTTACAATCAATATAACTGTTCATAACCGCCTTGTCGAGAGTCTATAAAAAGGGAGACAAATTCATAGAAAGAGGACAATTTTTCGGAGAGGCTGTTATGCTGCAAAATCATTTTCAGATACATCTTTCAATTTAAAAATCTGTTCTAAACATTGCTCTTATTTGTGGTGGCCGTTGGTTTGATTTTATTGATTGCCGATTTGGGCATCGAATGGTTATCGCCAATCACACACCTACGTCTCTGACGTTTATTTTATTTTTCAGAAGACGAAATACAGAGAAGTCAAAAATGAAAAATTTGGTTGTTGGCGTTCGGTGAGCGAAAAATTGGTGTCAACAAAAAGTAAGTAGACAACAGCCAGCACCATTCTCCACTATCTTTACCATCACAAAAGTCAGCTTTCTGAAGTCTCACTGCAATATCGGGAATTTACAAGAATTATATATTAATTTTTATTTGCTGGGTATGAAATTTTTTATTGTAAGATAAATTGACTTTTTCTTTTATAAACACTATGTAAGATTTATGTTGCAGTAGATAATAGCTCTCCCCAAAATTGTAAAAGACAAAATCATTTATGACATCATAGACCTTGTCATCTCCACTAGACTTTGATTTTTTCTTTTTTCAGTCCCATTATATTGTGGGCTATAAGGCATCGTGTAGATAAGTTTTATCTCAGTGTTTCAAAAATTCATCAAAAATTTCATATTCACCGTAGTGATCACAGTTAAGAGTTTTAATAGACAGAACTATGATTGAGTCTCTGTCTTTTATGTATCTTAAAAAAATTTCTAACTTTTCATATTTATAATTTAATAAGAATATGCATGTCCATATTTTAAGTAATTATCTATAAAGGTGATAAAATATTTCAGGTTTCTATGTATCTCAATTCTTATAGGTCCGTATAAATCTAAATGAATTATTTCAAGTAAATTTGGTTATTAAAAATGTTTTGTAAATGATTTTCTTTATAATTTTCCTTAACAGGTGCTTCACATATGTTAAAATCATCTAGATTTACTT
>JAXCLQ010000071.1:0-10470 GCA_035584115.1 Cedrela odorata
TTTACAATAATAATCAAAATTTATATATATATACATAAGGATGATATCCCTAGACCGTATGACACGATTGGTTCTAGAGCATATCTCCAACAACCAGCAGTGTTCCCATCCTACCAAGAGAAAGTGCAACAAAGATTAGTTATGTTGACATTCTTTTTGGTAATTTAACATGAAACTAGAAACCAGTTGAGTCCTCCCTAAACTCTCAGAAAGCACTGCTATTTGGCGGTCCATTAGGTATATTGTAGATTGGTTGCTTTCTTGGGTCCTTTTCTGCGAGTAGATTGCCTTCTCATCAAGTGAGCTTTTGTTATCTTGTTTGGGCCTATGACTTTGTGCAACACCATGATGGCTTCATTGTCACTGTTGATGCATGTGAAGTTCTCTCATCTTCTATTGCAAAATGTGGCAACTGGCACATTATCACTCTTTTGGCATAATTTTTTTTTCTTTTTTCTGTTCGAAATTTCAGTGATTATAGATGTTCAATTGTGAGCATAGATGGATTCTTCTTCTATTTCCATCTTTTTTTTTTAAAATTCGGTATTTAGAGAGAAATTTCGTTTTTCTCTCTCTATTGTTGTTTATCTTCATTATAATTTCTTCTTATGGTCATACATGCAGATTGAGGTAAATCTTTTCCCTCAGATTGCAGTTTTCCAGTGAAATGGTTCATTATCGGGATTAATACGAATTAATTTCAAAATCTTTTTCAATTTTTTTAATATTTATGTTTTTCTGTTATTGCTAGCTAGGATAAGTACTTTGATTATCTGCAACTGGGTACATTAGCTTTTACTGGTGGCTTTTTAAGGAAAGATGTAAAGATTTACCAGCTACATGCTTCCCATTAATTCAGTCGGTTAATGTATATTTTTATATAATTTTTTCATTTAACCTGATTGCTTCGTTTGGAAAATAAAAAGAGCTATTGAAATTGAAAAAGAACATAAGCAAACCGAGAGAAAGAAGCAAAAGAAAGGAAAAAGAGAACGAAAAGAAAAAGAAAGAGAAGAAAAGAAACGTCGTAGGTGGATAAAAAAAAAGTTAGTTTAAGAAGTTAAAAATATATCTAAAAAGTTAATTGATTGATATAGTTATGAAATTATAACAGACATATTTTCGTATTTGAAATACGTTTCAATTTTTAAATCAGTTTTAATAATTTTTTTAAAAATTGTATATTTAAGAGTGAGTATGCTAGTAAGAAATCTAAGAAATTTTAAAATCACACACAATTAATCAACAGACTGTGAGTAAATACTTTTAAATTATTATATATATTTAATATTGTATATAACATCATAATTGAATTTCGTGTTATTACAATTGTTTACGTACATAATAGTATAATAGAAAATAATATTTTTATATGTTTATATTATAAGTTTAATGTGTAAATTATTTATGAAATAATATGTTGCGTGATGTGATTATAATTATCATATGTTTATGAAATCCTGACAAAAATACGAGACCACGCATGATATGTTTATACGACCTTAGAGAGACTATGAAGTCGTGTGGTCTAATATATTATTGCGGGATAGGATATGATTTTTCTACTTAGACGAAAGTTTTTTGTCAAGCATGATATCTTCTTTTAAGTACTTGATTGATATGAATCAAATTAATTATATTGTGATATATATTCAACATATGTTTAATACTTGATTTATGTATTGTTTAAGAAATTTCACTAATTTTTTTAAAAAAATATTTTCATATAAATTATGTACACTCATTGATCCGTGAACTTACCTTTTTCTATTTTTTTTATTTTTTTCCAAGTCACACAAAATTCGTACAGTATACAATTTTGAAATTTGGGATTAAAATTATTAAACACATATTGTATGAATTACTTGAGTATGTTATATTTATATGTATATATTAAATAGGTAAATATATGTATATAATATAAATTATGTATATATGTTGCGGCACGGAGTTCGATGTGGACAATATTGAAGGTCTAAGGCCGTTTATAAAATAAATTTTTTTAATAAATTTTTATTATATAAGATTATGAAATAAGTATATAAAAGTAAAATAGTACAAGTATAATTTTTACTTATTCATATTGGTCAATATATCTAGAATAAATATCCTTTAGTTCTACGAAATATTCAATTCATCCAATTGTTAGTTAGGTGTTATCTTCTTCGGAGAGTTTTAGGTGAGCATTTCGACTAAGTGGCCTTATGATCATTCTATCATATAATATCAAAAATAATATATATCACTAAGTTTAAAACCATCATAATCGTAGTAAAATTATGTGACTGGATAGTCGTACAATGACATGATAAGGACCGTCTTATCTAGACTTTCACTTAAAGTAGATACATGTTTCAGAAAAAGTTAATGGTCCAGGATAATACTTATATTGATTTCACAATGCACTAGCATAATCAAAAACATTCTGACCCACAAATACTCCTTTTAGTTTAGGCAGTGGTTTGTGACTTGTAACAGATGTTTTGCACATTAATTATATTTTATGATAAGAAAAATCTAATGGTTTTATTTATAAAATACTTTTTATATACATAAATGGCAGGATCAGTAGTTACTCGTTTTTTGCACAAAACATACTAAGCTTTTTCTACCATTAGCTTCAATAATTGAGATTAGATTTTATTTGAAATGGCAGATGAAAATTATCAGTACTAATAATTGATTCAATCGGTAAAATTATTTTTTTGAGGTTATACGTATACAAAATAAAAATAAGAACAAAGGTGAAAACGTATACAAAAGTAATAAATAATAAATTGAAGTGGTTGAATGCTGCAGAGGGAAAAGATTTGGGAGGTAGAACTAAGAAGGTGTCGTCCACGCATGAACACGTGTCCTCGTTGTATCCTCATGAGTCATTATTTAATTGGACCGAAAATTTAATCTTCAAAAACCGCTTTGTTTTGTCTCGTGAAGAATTATAGAGACGAGATGGCCCTCTGATTATAAGAGACCAGACCATCGTTGTTTTAATCAATGGCGGATTAATGCCTTCCTAACTTCAATATGTTACTGACACGATAGACATCCTATATAATGATAGAGGGTAAGAAAACTTCATTTATAGAAAAATTTTGCATGGCCTCATTAAAGTCGGATGAGTTTAGGCATTCACTACCTGTCATATGACATGCGATAAAGCTGCTATGTATAGTTGCTAGCTAACCTCCTATTCATCGAGCCAACCACAAAATCACATAGTTACAGTAGGTTTTCCGAGTTAGAAAAAGAAAATGGGTTTTCCCCAACCGAAGCCACGACTTCTAATTCAACAAAATACAACAGACTCGGCAGCATTTAGTGAAATTCTGAGGTTGTAAATATAAAATATCCAATGAGTTGTATCATGTACTCATTCGTACAATTTTATTTACGTGGTAATTACTTTAGAACTCTATAATAAGATAAATCGTATGCGAAAACATTGATCCTACTAGATAAGATAGGTAGTTGACCCAACAAGAAGAGAATTATTTTCCCCGACTGACTCATCAACCATTTATTCCTCAGAACTAAATTTTACACATTCATTGGTTTCTGCATGACATTACAAGGCCACTCCTCCAGAGTGACAGGGAAAACTTGTATTGATTCCAAAGAAAATACCAAACTTGCTTCCAAAGGAAGCATTCTCCAAGTGTGAAAAGTGACTTTAAGCTTTTTGTATAAATGGAGACTTCAAAAAAAAGTTTGAAGTAATTTCAGATTTCAGTGAAAAATATTTATGAGTGCTCCATTTCACCAAAGTAATTTTAAGCTAAATATCAAATTTTTATTTCACAAAAAATAATGAGCTCAAGTTTTTCCCTGAAACACATTCATACGACAGGGAAAATCAATAATTACTTACACAGATGATTAGAATCAATAGAGGCCCAAAAATTTCCACCAGAATGTTCCAACTACTCCCCAGATGATAGCATTGATTAGAGCCATAATAAAGCCCATTTTGAATACGTCAGGAAGGTCTACATAACCAGCTGTTTCAAACAAAAGCAATTAAAAGATTATCAGTCACCATTTCAAGAGGAAAGTGAGCATTTTTCAAATATTTGGTGGTAGATGGTTGTGGAAAGATTCTAAATTGTTTCCCTTTTTCTCGAGCTCCATACAAGCAAATGAAAAGTAGAAATTATAAAAACAGAATTCAAAACAAAATGAACAAAAAATAAAACAAAGCATATTGCAGTGCAGAGGAAGAAACACACACCTCCATAGTACACAGCAGCTTGTCCACTGCTATAATGTGTTATAGCACCAAATAGATTTGTATTGTAAGCTAAAGCAAGAGCTGCCAACACACCAGGCACCCCAGCTGCCAGGTGCATTGCAAGAAAAGCAGAATATAAAGCTCCAACATGACCAGTTTGACTTGCAAAGAGGTAGTGGATGAAGAAGTAAGATGCCTGAAGAACACCAAATGCAGTCGGCCAGCTCAAAGAGAAAGACTGAAGGCACTTGGCCACACAGTCAGACATCCAGGTTACAATACCGAGATTAGTCAATTGGCCTGCCAGGCCCACTAAAACGGCAAACCAAGCCAAGGTATCCCATGCTGACTTTTCACTTAGGCAATCATTCCAATCAAGGACTCCCAATAAAAGGAGTATTGATAAGCCAATCATTGCAGCTACAACACTTGGTACACCAAGAGCATCTCTGCATATCAAGAAAGCAATACAGATTCATCATGCCTCTATGTAATTAATGAATTTTGAAAAAAGAACTAACAGGTATCACAGGAATTTATCGAATGCCTGCCTGATAGTATATAAGGTGTCACATTTGAGTTTATCTTTCTGAATGAATGTTATAATTCTTTAGAGTAATATACAATACATGAATGAACAAATATAAACAGATCCATATAAATCAATTTTAAATCATCAAATTTTGTTAGAGAATTCCCGAAGTCAGCAGAACATTTGCACTATATGAATTAAGGCAGGTGCATCTCTGTGTGCTATCATTGAGAATTACTTCAAACTCCCAACAAAGACTAGAATTCACCATTATATGCAAATAATGGTCAAAATAAACCTAAATAAGGTTAATATAAAAAAAATAAATAAATCAAAGGTTGATCAGTCCACTCATAGTTACTGGTTACAGGATATCAAATCTCACTTGCGGGAGTCCCAAACCCATGCACTCCTCAAAAACAAAAAAAAGAATTTATAGCAGAAAATTGAATTGTCCAAGGGTTGTAAATAATACATTTGGGGCACCTTTGGTATCCCAAACTGAACTTGATAGGATCGGACTAGATTACATTTAGTGCTATCTTGTATTTAGTGCACTACAAGATTAGACAACTAAATGTTTAGATATCAATTCAAATTTAATTATAAAATACAAGTATATTAAGTTATACTAATAAATTTGTAAAGATATACTTTGGAGTGAATATTTGTTGAAATATTTATAGGCAATAATAAAATGATAGGATGAAATTTTTTTAAATAATTATTATGTATTATTGATTATAGCTTTTTAAAAAAAATTATTAAGTATTATTGAGTCATAAATAAGTTCTATGAGAATGATATTATTTGTAGGCACAAGACTAGTCCTAAACTGTAAACTACCAAACATGATAGGATGAAATTTTCCAGTCCAATCCTATGAACTAAACTCACAATTAATGCAGGACGCCAGGAAATGTATTCAGAGGAAACACAAAAATTAAAATATACAATTTTCTAGACAACAAGCTTTTAAAATGATATAATGAAAAAAAGACCATGAGAGAAACTAAAATGAACATTTAATATGGACATCTTCACATATAGAGGAAACAAATAACTTTGGGGAGTTAAATTGTAAAATAAGAACTAGCAGAAATTAAAATTCAATATGATGAATGTTAGGGACTAGCTAAAGTGTTAGGTAAACACCAACTTTTGCTTGGGAGCTAATTTTTACCACTCACTCTTTCACTTACACTTGAAATCTAGTGATTCTATCCCTCGGTACCTCAATCCCAGATCAACACCAAGTGTTGGAGTGGCCAGGAACAATAATAAGCTCTCTTTTTCTGGAGTATTATAGAAAATAACACGTTTCTGTTTATAGTTTCTAAGCACAGGTGATTAAACTTAAAATATAAACATAACAAAACATTCAAACAAGTTGGATTAGGAATGGATAGGGTAGCGGGTTGGCACAACTGTTAAATGATTCAAACACTAAACAGTTATCTCAGTATCTCACCGCTGCAAGGGAGCAGCAAACCACTTCATCCACTACACCTTGGAAAATTTATAAAAAAAAGAAAAATTAAAGGTAAAAACAAGATGCAAATATGTACACTGATGACGTATTTACAAGATCCATTAAATCTCGCAGCTTGAGAGCTGAACCAATCCACAACATCAAATCTAAAGCCTAAGGGAAGTTGCAGTAACAGTAAACTCTGAAATTTGTCCTATCTCCATTCAATATCCGACAAAATCCCACAGAAGATTTAAGATGAGGCAGATGAATACTATAAGAGAAAGTTGACAGATTTCAAGAGGGTATAAAAAGGTCTCAACAATTCAAGATCACACACATCAATTTTCTAGAAGATACAACTTTAGGAAAATAAATGAATATATAAACAAATAAATAATAAAAAATAAGTAGGTGTTAAACAATCAAAACAAAGAATGTGCAATAAAACAAATAGGACAAAATACAATTAATATGTAAGGCACATCATCCAATGGAAAATGGAGGTATCAAATGAGCAACTATAAATAAATAATCAATCAAATAGCATAGGGGAACATAGAAAAAGCTTAAGCAACACCAAAACATATTAAAACTTAAACTAGAACTTTAGCAGGTCTTTAGAGTGAAGACAATTTACACAATAAGCTGAAGAGACTAATATAAAATTGTCTTGATTAGCACCATTATTCTAGTAAGAGTTCCCCGCTTCAATTAGAATAGAGGGTTCCACATTAATATCTTGTTTCGGAATTTAGATTCATCCTGGCAAGAGATCTTTTAAGCAAATCATACATTTAAAATACCAAGTGCTAGTTTCATGAGCTTAGTTTGTAAGATGGAAAAAGGACATATCTATCAGCAAACACAAGCTGGTGTGACATGACAGAAATATAAAATGAAAGAATATACACAAACTGGTGATCTGAAAATCGCAATAAGAAAATCAAGTGAAACCAAATCAAAGCTTACTTTGGGAACAAAAGGTTGCAAAATTTTGGAAGGAGAAAGAACAAGAACAAAAACAAAGAGGGGGGAAAGAGGAAAGAAAAATGCATGTTCTGATTCAAAATCATATCTTTCCAAGATTGCCAATGAATTTATTGGAGGCTCCAACTGTTTGTTTTATATAAATTTATAGTAATCAACGAGATCTAATAGATAATACTTACCAAAAGACCCATAAAGAAACTGCAAGAACCATTGTCCCAACCATGATCCATTCATTTAACGAGAACAAAGAGGGGAAAAAAAGAAAAGAAAAATGCATGTTTTGACTCGAAATAAAATCTTTCAAAGATTGCTAATGAATTTAATGGAGGATCCAACTGTTAGTTTTATGTAAATTTATAGTAATAAATGAGATCTAAAAGATAATACTTACCCAAAGACCCACAAAGAAACTGCAAGAACCATTGTCCCAATCATGATCCATTCATTTGCTGTGACAGGACCCATTTGTTCCAGTTTCTTTGCAGCCATAGCAGGGGCTTCTGGTGTGTCTTTGACTTCGGGAGGATAAAGCTTGTATAAGATAAATGGAGTAGCTATAAGAGAGATAATAGCTGGTAAACTAGCAGCTTTGAACCAAGATATCCAAGGGCTTGAAACTAGCACTCCAAGTTCCTCAGCTAATTTAAGGCACAGTAAATTTTGAGCTGCCGCAGTCAGGAAAAGAGCGCTAGAGTTACCAGCACACTGTGTTGCATCACAAATAATTCAGAGGTCGACATAATCAAAAAGTTAGCAAAAGAAAGTGCTAATTATGTAACTTTACACAGTCAAACATGCATCTAATACTAATAGCACATTAAGGGAAAATGGGGTTGATCTCCCCACATTTTCTTCAATCTTTTTCACTTTTACTTCATCAGCTTTCTTTTTTGTATTTTGTAGCATGCCCATGTAGGCAAGCTAAATAGAAATCTTAATTTTCTATAAAATTTAGTGCACAAAATAAAGAATTTCAATAAGTTACGCTCCTAGGATTTGTTGAGGAGCTATAGACCAGTCAGTAATAAGAGTCCCACAAGACTCACTAATCCTATTGGCTAAACACTAGTTTAAAGATTTGAGATTTCACAACACAGATCCTAAGTATGTAATATAATCAATTAAGTAAAGTATTGGTGCACATTGATGTATCTTAGAGCATTCATCAAAATGCTACCAGCACAAGTTCCTTTTTATTCATCCAACACCATGGACAGTAACTTCTATACTTCCAATGGCTGTTGCACTAGTCTTTGAAAGTTATTAATTTAATTCAGTATTACTATGTCTGAAGGCTTCTATAAAATACATTAGGACCATTACCATACAGCTTCAAAGCAGCTCTGGACAAGAACTGGAAATCTACGTCACAACTCTGTCAAATATAAAGAATAGTTCATATTCGAATGCAACTATTCACCATATAAAATTTCAAATAAACAACATATGTCCATCCCCTTTCTCCATCTCTTCCTTCCTTCCATTTAAAAAATTAATAAATAAATAATCAAATAATATAGTCTTCCAAATCAACTGGTTAACACTGTAATGTATTTTTGTTACAAATTTAACTTACTCTAAAGATTAATGAAGAGAAGTTAAAACTTAACAAATAGTAAACAATGGATCTTGTTAACGTGTTTAATACTCTTTATAGCAATCCACCAAACAAACACTCATAAATATTACATCACATAGCCAATAAACATACGACCCAAACAATGCTGCAGTCGCACTGCATCAAATCACAATTTCACCGAAACTGCAGATTACAAACCTGAAATTGAGACTGAACAAGATATGATCCGAGCTTCCTGGAAGTAGAATCTCCGGGATTACTGCCAGCAGACAACGACAATGACTTAATTATTGGCAAGAAAACACCGCCAGCTCGGGCAGTTGTACTGGGCATAGCCGGAGCAATAAGCGCCTCACTGAACATCAATCCGTACGACAAACCCAAAGTACTCTTTCCCAACCACTTCACAAAATACGTTGCAATTCTATCCCCTAGCCCAGTCTTAACAAACCCACGTGCAAAAAAGAATGAAATGACGATCAACCAAATGACTTCATTAGTG
The DNA here is from genome assembly GCA_035584115.1 of Cedrela odorata. Taxonomy (NCBI): domain Eukaryota; kingdom Viridiplantae; phylum Streptophyta; class Magnoliopsida; order Sapindales; family Meliaceae; genus Cedrela; species Cedrela odorata. The sequence continues at coordinate 9,309 of JAXCLQ010000071.1, forward strand.
AAAGCACTGAAAGCAGTGGAAAATGCCAAAGTTTTGGTAACTATTGCAGTCGTGAGGCCAAGAAACGCCCACGCGCCAACTGGTAATGGGCTCAAAACAAGGCCCGCTATTGTCGACAAAAAGATTGAGAGAAGTTGCCACGCTTGTGGGGTTACTTGGACTGGCTTTGGGATGAGAAAACGAACAATGACGCCAATGGAGACTGAGATAATGAAAGGGAGGAGCTTGGCTCCTTGAGGAGAACGACGAATAAGTTGATTGGGTGTGATTGCAACATATGCGGTGTCATTTTGGGAGGACTGAATTGAGAAGTGGGGTTTGATGGGTCTGGGTAGAGGAGAGAAGAGAAGGGGTTTGGTTGATCGGAGGGTGGGGAATGAAGGAGAAGTGAAAATGGAGAGTGGAGATTTGGAGATTGGTTTGGGGGATCGGCAGAATAAGGAGGAGCGGGAGGAGAGAGACAAGGAAGTAGCAGTGGCGGAGAGAGAATGGAGGGCAAAGCTCTCCATTGTTGTAATTTGTGTTGTGTTTTCAGAATCAGAATTCAGAGAATTTGTAATGTTTGTTTGTTCGGCATACAGAGAGTTATATGCCGGCGCTGGCTTTAGCCTTTTTTTGGCAAGCGGGTACACAGCGGAAATTCCAATGGACGGCTTACTGTTGGCTCGTGTGTCTCTCTTTATACGAGGAGAGAGAGCAGGGAAGCACTTTCTCTGAGGCCACGTTTGATTAGAGACATGAAAAAAAAAATGGTTTTTTTTTTTTTTTTTTTTTTTTTTTTTTGTTAGCCTACCAAAAATTTAGATAGGCAATCGTCTATCCCATGATAATTTTAACAAAACAAAAATCTGTGTGACGCACTTTGGAAGAATCAAATAAATTATCCACTTAAATTAAATGTGGGAAACCGTTCTCTTCGGTGTCATTTAATGAAAAGATAATATTAAATTGTGTTTTGCGGAATAAAACACGTCTCAAATAATTATTTAATTTTTTTATTTTAAATAAAATAATAAGTGTCATGTCATTAGTTAATTGAACTCAACATTTAACTAAAATAACTAATTTTATAAAATTTTATTTATTTATTATTATTATTATTATTATTTATTTTAAAATAAGTACCTATAATTCAAATATATTGAATTGAATGGAGTAAGCC
>JAXCLQ010000072.1:0-10456 GCA_035584115.1 Cedrela odorata
GATCAGACTCTGTACTCATATCTACAACTTCTTGCAGATAGAGTCCTGACATCATAATACATCACTGGATCTCATTCAACATTTTATATATATTACTTATATATATACGTAATTGTATATGCAAAATGAAATAGATACCATTTTATTAATCATAAACTAATTTACAATAATTTACAAAGTTATATATACATAAGGATGAGGTCCCTAGACCGTATGACACGATTGGTTCTAGGGCATATCTCCAACATATTCTACTTTTGTAAAAGGAATAAATTTTGGTTTGGTCATGAATTAGAATAACTGTAACTATTGTTGACACCAAATTTTTGCCTTAACTGAGACCAACACGTGAATTTAATTGCAGAAAGGTTCTAATGTAAGTTACTCAAATTGGTCAAATAACAATCACCTCTGTAACTTCGGATTTATTACTTTACAATCCACACCACCAACAGAGATCATGGAGGATTGAAATATTATCGGCGATAACTCTCCAACACTCAAATTAATAAGGGAACAATTTTATAACATAACATCAAATTAGTAGATTACCTGAGGTGAATCTTTGCTTTAAGAGTAAAAATTCAGGTACTGCAAGTGCTAATGGATCCCATTCATTTCTGTTACAAAAACAAGAAGATATTGGTGTTTCTAGCTATTTCCAAAGTTGAGAATAAAAGAATCAGCAAGGAGCTGAAATATATGCCTGACCATCATCGTTGCTTCAGCTGTACTGACAATCTTGGCACCTCACCTCTGTAAGCCGTCTTGGTGTCCTTTATGTTCTAAATAAAGCAGTGAAGGACCACAGCGACAACTACTGTTTTTGGATTCTTTTACACGTTGCATAACGATATTTCTTGTCCTTTAGTATATACTCCTGTACAAAACATGTATACATTTACTGTTGCTGGTGAAATTGAAAGCTAAGCAAAAAGATCAATTTATAAGCTCTTCTTCATTGTTGTCTTTGTTTTTCGTTCAGTTTGTTTCCTTGCCTAAAATCAAAAACCAACTTGGTATTAGAGCCGTGGCTAACCTTTTTGTGAATCCAAGTTTCTCTCCGAATCAAAGAAACAGCCAAACATAGTTTTCAATCTCAGCTGAACAACATAATCATCTTTCTTTTAGTGCACCAATGAAGCTAGACAGGAACTACTATTTGGTATGGAAAACATAAATCTTGCTCACGATAAGAGGAAATGATTTTGAAGGATATATTAACGACACAAAAGAAATACCAAACAAACACATCACCATAACAAGAGAAGACTTAAGCACAGTAACTATAGACAATCAAGCCTACCTCTAATGGAGAAAGCAAGACCAACTTCTCTTGAGCTAACTTCTCTCGACCATAAGTGAGGCAGCGTTAACTTCGTTCACGAGCTGTGGCACCTCGAAGGAGCTCTGGGATGCTGTCACAAGGATGTTCTCCTTACAGTCTCAGGCCATAATCATGCAGCTAAAGAACCAACTTCAAAGCACCAAAAAAGAATCTATGACTATGAGTGAATATTACATCAAGATCAGAGGGCTAGGAGACTCTCTAGCCATTGCAAGGAAACTTGTTTAGGAAGAAGATTTGAAGGAACATATCCTAAATGGACTTGGAGGAGAGTACGATGCCATAGTCATAAATATTGCATCTCAAATAGAACTAGTCTCACTGGAAGACATATACGCTCAGTTACTCATTTTCGAAAGTAGGCTGGAGAGTAACAATACAGGAGGAAACGTTAATATTGAAGCTAATGTAGCCATTGGTAATAACCATAGCTACCGGAATAAAAAAAAAAAGAACCAATAGAATGCAGGAAGAGGACAAGGATTAGGTGGCAACAGAGAAGGTTTTAGAGGAAGAAGTTGAGGAAGAAGTAGCATGAGCAGAAATCAATCCAAGTGTAAACCCCGTTCTTCAAACACAGGTGTAAAATGATCATTTAAGGATATTCAGTATCACACATGCATGATTCAAGATTTATTTGACACATTAACGAGGTTTATGAGAACTTAAGTTGACTTAACAAATGATTAATATAGATTTATAAATATTTTTCAAATTTTAAAAAGGGACTAAATTGAAATATTTTTTGAAACCAAATTGCAAGATTTTCAAACAGTAAAAAACGAGTCACTGTAGCGGCCACTGTAACACCTAAAAACGGTCGAACGAATTTGAAAAATGGTCGACCGGCAGTAGCGATGTTGGTGAACAGTACCAATCCGGTTGACCGAGTTAGAATGTGGTTGACCGGCAGTAAGGTTGTTCGATGACACTGTTCACAACACTGTTTACAGTAAAATTTTCATTTTTTTTAAATAGATTTTTTAAGATTTTTAAGAGTATTTTAGACTTTTCATACTTTATCTATATATACCCAAGCCTAAATAGAATCTTGAAACCTCTCTCACTCTAAAACAAGCCAAATTCTTTACTCTCTCTAAAATGCTTCTCTCACTTCTCTCTACAATTTCTCCAAATTCTTCCAATTAAATTTGATATTTTAGCCACTAAATGACTCTCCGTTACCTCCTCTTTGATTTGATACCGATATTGGGCTAGAAAACGCAAGAAACGGTGAAGAAGAAAAATAGGTTTCAAGGAAAAATTGGGGCTTTTGCATTTAAGCGACAAATTAAAGTTTCTACGGGCTTTAACAAGTTACTGGTAAGTCAAATAACTCATTACAAGCATGATTTTAAGACTTGAAGCAAATTGTGGCTTAGGGTTTACTGTTCATCCAAAAACTTAAGTTTGATTTTGTATAGGAAAAGTAGAATGTTGATATATAGCGACAATTAGAATAATATGACATAGAATATGCTTTGAATTGTCGTTGGAATAGTTATATTGATAATTGTTGAAAATGCGAATTTTGTTGAATTGTGGTAAAGGGTGAGTTACAATGATATATGTATATATATATATATATATATGTATATATATACACGTGTTGAATGTTATCGAGAATAGGCGTGGTTGCCGTAAACGTAAAAGTAAGAATTTGAAATAACTATAATCATGGGATTCCTTGTTGGAAATTGGATAAATGACCTCGTTAGTAAAGTCTCATAATATGTATGTGTCAATTAAGGAGTCTTAAGCATTTTTTCCATAAAACATCCATCTAAAGCATTATGCTTAAATTGCATCGGAATCGTGAAGTTGATTATATACATGTGTAATATAGGCGTTGAACACCCAAAAGAGGAACACACTAGGCGCAAGGAATAGTACTGGGAGTGAATACCCTCCCCGTTATTGTGAGTGGAACGATTTTCAACTTGTTTTTATGTTTTAATATGTTTTATAAAACTTACTGTTTTATGAACTAAGAAATAGATTTATTATTGTCTCAAGTGAATGAAAATGGCCTCTGTGATTTAAATGATATATGAATGGCCAGGGGCTAGGTTTGATATTGATAAAACATGTTTATAACTGTTAAAATGAAATGTTTATTAATTTGAACTGTGAATGGCCAAGAGCCAAGTTTGACATTGAAAATGCATGCTTTATATTGACATTGAGAATGAAATAAATTGATTTTGATTATATATATATGTGTGTGTGTGTGTGTGTGTGTGCGCGCGCGCGCTTGTGGCATTGAAATTGTGATATGGCCAAGAGGGCCAAGAGTTGTATGTGACTGTCGTTACAGGGTAGTAGTCTAGAGACGGACCTATGAGAGGCCGCCTAGGAGAGTGCTCCGCAGGTAGGGCAGTTATATAGTTGGATATGATGATATAGAGTTGCCCACCTGCGGGATTGTCAAAGACAGTCATGAGTATCACCATATGACTACTCGAGGCGAACGTTAGTGGTGGGTAGATTTGACAATTCATGCATTTTTTATGTTAAAAAGAATATAATTTGTAATTTCAGCATCGTTTTATGTGCATAACGCCTACTGACGGTCTCGAGATTACCAAGGTTAAGGTAATCACTGAGAACAAGAGCCAACCCAGTAATTTGAATGACATGCCATGTTTTTATCAACATAGAATTGTTTTATATGCATTAACAATTATTTTATTAAACTATATTTTTGTTCACTCACGGAGTATATCCCCATATACTCATCCCCCTCATCTCAGAAAATGAAGCATAGCCAAGAACTGTAATTAGTGGTGGTGATCAATAAAGGGTGTAACGTCCTCAGGTATAGTTGATACTCTCAACTCACAGACTTAAACAGTTTAGTTCACTGGGTATCTTTAATAAAACTATTTTATGTATGTAATTATGAATAGATGTGATGTAATTTGATAAGTATTTTATATGTATTTTAAATTAAATATATGCCTATAGTAGGATGATTTGGAAACTGTCTTAGAGAGACATGTTTATGTGAATATGTTTATGAACTTGTTTTTGAGATGCATGTAAATGAGTATACATGGTACAAGTACCCAAGTAGCCTTACAGGCTTAAGGGACATATTCAGGAGTAAGAATGTATCTCGAGGGTCAGTAGCAATTGTCATGTATGGACCCCACGGGCGGGGGCGTGACACCAAGATAACCTATCAAATTTGCACGAAAGTAGGACATTCAACAGCAACATGTTGATACAGATTTGATTAGGAATTTGAACAAAAAGTTCAAGGAAGCCAAGTACTAATAGCAGCCTTTGTAACAGCTCAAGAAACACCAAATGAGAGAGAGTGGTATCTTGACAGTGGAGCCACCAATCACATTACGAATGATCTGAGTAATATGTCACTGAAATATGAGTATAAGGGTAAGGAAAATCTAACTGTTGAAAACGGTAAGAAACTCAAAACTCTTCATGTTAGACATAATTTATTGCATACATCAAACTCACAGCCTCTAAAACTCAAAAACAACTTCATATTCCTGAAATCAAGAAAAATCTAATCAGCATTTCAAAGCTTACCTTAGATAACAACTTTTATGTTGAGTTTAACAATACTTGCTGTGTTTTAAAAGACATGAAGCAGAAGGCAGTACTACTAGGAGTGGCTGATAAGGGGCTCTATCAACTTAAGGGAGTGAAAGAGATTGAAGGCAAAAATATTAGGAATTAAAGTAGGTTAGATAGCTCTACTACTGCGTGTCTTTATTTGCTGAAACAAATGATGATCAATCTGTAAAGAATGGAAAATATGATAACAGATTAAACACACTTCATAGGAAATTTGGCCATTCCAGTAATAGAGTCCTTAGGAAAATTCTGAATGTTTGTAAAGCTTTTCCGTTAAATGAAATGCAATCTCCAGCATTTTGTGTGGCATGCCAATTTGGAAAACACCACAAACTGACATTTAATGTAAACCCCGTTCTTCGAACACAGGGGTAAAATGGTCATTTAAGGATATTCAGTATCACACATGCATCATTCAAGATTTATTTGATATATTAATGAGGTTTATGAGAACTTAAGTTGACATAATGAATGATTACTATGCATTTATAAATATTATTTAAAATCTGAAAAAGGACTAAATTGAAAGATTTTTAGGGACCAAATTGAAGATTTTTAAACAGTAAAAAAGGTTACTGTAGCAGTTACTATAGCACAGAAAACAATTGACCAGCAGTTGTGATGTCAATGAACAGTACCAATCTGGTCGATCGAATTGGAAAACGGTTGACCAATACTAAGATTGTTTGACGATACTGTACATACACTGTAGTATGGTAGTGCACTGTTTATAGCACTATTTACAACATTGTTTACCCAAAAATTTAGTTTTTTCAAAAATTTTTAAGGTTTTTAAGGGTATTTTGGACTTTTTATACTTTATCTATATATACCCAAGCCTTAATAGTGTCTTTAAGCTTCTCTCACTCTAAAAATACACCCAAAAATCTATTCTCTCTCTCTCTTTCTAAAAAATCTCTCTCACTTCTCTCTTCAATTTCTCCAAATTTGTCCAATTAAATTTGAGATTTTTGTTACCAAATGATTCCCCGTTACCTCTTCTTAGATTTGATACCGATATTGAGCTAGAAAATGCAAGAAACGACGAAGAAGAAAAATGGGTTTCGAGGAAAAATTGGGGCTTTTGCGTTTGAGCGACAAATTAAAGTTTCTACAAGCTTGAGCAAGTTACTAGTAAGTCAAATAACTCATTATAAGCATGATTTTAAGACTTGAAGCAAATTGTGGCTTAGGGTTTACTGTTCATCTAGAAATTTAAGTTTGATTTTGTATAGGAAACGTAGAATGTTGATATATATCGATAATTATAAGTATATGACATAGAATATGCATTGAATTGTCGTTGGAATAGTTATATTGATAATTGTCGAATATGCGAATTTTGTTGAATTGTGGTAAAGGATGAGTTACCATAATATATGTATATATATATATATATGTATGTATATATATACACGTGTTGAACGTTATCGAGAATAGGTGTAGTTGCTTTAGACGTAAAAGTAAGAATTTGAAATAATTATGACCATGGGATTCCGTTGTTGGGAATCGGATAAATGGTCTCATTAGTAAAGCCTCGTAATATAATATGTGTCAAACTAAAGAATTATGGATAAGTTATACATGAACATCACATTTAGTGCATGTATTAATTATTTGAAATATTGAAATTCTTGAGGTTATGCATGTGTGATATTAGACGCTGAACACACGATGGTAAAATCTAATGGGCGCTAGGAGTAATTATGGGAGTGGTGACCCTCCTCGTTATTGTAAGTGGATATAAACACATTTTTGCTTTGAAACTATTTTATGAAACTTACTATTTTATGTTTTAAGAAATATATTTATTACTGTTGTTTTTACAATATATGCAAATGGTCTGTGTTATTGAAGTTTTATGTAAATGGTCAGGAGACCAAGTTTGATGTTGAAATTACATGTCTATATTGTGATTAAAAATGAAATTGATTTGAATATATACATGTTTGTGGCTTTGAATTTGGTGATGGCCGGAAGAGCCAAGTATGTATGAGACTGTAACTACAAAATAGTAGCCTAAGGACGAACCTATGAGAGACTGTCTAGGTGAATGCGTCACAGGTGGAGCAGTTATATGGGTGGATATGGTGGTATGGAGTTGCCCACCTGCAGGATTGTCGAGGACAATCATGAGTATCATCACATAACTACTCGAAGCAAACGTCAGTGGTAGGCAGATTTGACAATTCATGCATTTCTTTATATTAAAAAGAATATGATTTGTAATTTTAGCATCGTTTTATGTGCATAACGCCCACTGACGGTCTCGAAATTACCAAGGCCAAGGTAATCATCAAGAACAGGAGCTAACCCAGTAATTAAATGACAGGCCATATTTTTAACAACATAAAATTGTTTATATGCATTAACAATGATTTTATTAAACTGTATTTTTGTCCACTCACTGAGTATATCCTCATATACTCATCCCCCTCACCTCCCAGTTTTCAGGAAATCGAGATTAAGAAGTGCGTTGCGCAGGTGGTGGTGATCAATAAAGGGTGTAACGCCCTGAAGTACAATTGATACTCTTGACTCAGACTTAGACAGATTAGTTCATTAGGTATATTTTATAAAACTATTTTATGTATATAACTATGAAAAGATGTTATGTAATTTAATAAGTATTTTACATGTATCTTAAATTAAATATATGCCCATGGTGGGATGATTTGAAAATTATCTCAGAGAGACATGTTTATGTAAATATGTTTATGAACTTGTTTTTGAGATGCATGTAAATGAGTATACAGGGTACAGGTACCCAAACAGCCTTACAGGCCTAAGGGATATATTTAGAGATAAGAATGTGTCTCAAGAGTATGTGACAGTTGTCACGTGTGGACCCTACTGGCGGGAGCGTGACATTTAAACGTAGTGACTCATACTTTAAAAGGCCTCTTAAATTGTTGCACTCTGATTGATGAGGTCTGGCACCATTAAGTTCTAGAAATAATTACAAATATTATTTAAGTATTGTTGATGACCATAGCCGATGTACTGGGATATTTCCCTCGCAAAACAAATCCCAAACCACTCAAACCTTCATTGAATTCAAAAAATAAATTGAAAAACTGCTGAGAATGAGCATTAAGATCCTTCAAACTGATATAAAGAGTGAGTTTATATCCCTTGTCAACATTCTCAAAAATCAGGGAGTTACAGTAAGGCACTCTTGTCCTCACACATCTCACCAAAATGGGAGAGTAGAGAGGAAACATAGACACATAATCGAAATAGGATTGACCCTACTTACACAAGCTAGTATGCCTATCGAAATGTGATGGGATGAATTTCAAACTTCTGTGTTCTTGATCAATAGGATACCAACTCAGATTCTTGATAACACATCACCTTATAAGAAGCTCTTTGGAGAGATACCTAACTACACATTTCTTCATATATTCGGATGTGCATGCTTCCCCTATCTAAGAACCTACAATAGACATAAACTTGAATTCTACACTTAGAAATGCATTTTTGTAGGTTATAGTGCAAAGCATAAAGGCTATAGGTGCTTGAGTAGTTTAGGTAGGATATTTATATCTAGACATGTAACATTCAATAAAGATGAATTTCCCTTCAAATCATATCCAATTCCCCTCAAATCAAATCCAACTTTTTCTAAAACCTTGAACAATTTAGAAAGTCACAAGTCATTTAGCTATTCTCAACTACTAGTTGTTCCCATCATTTCCAATTCTTCACAAAGATTGAATACAGCACCTCGTTTAGCCTCTTCAACAGCAGCTCAAGCCTCTGCTCAGTCATCTAACAACAATCAAGTAAGAGACTCACCTCTCATTCAACATGAATTCCCTATAACCATTGATGATCAAACCAGAAATGTAGTATCTCCTCGGACTCAAAACCTGCAACAAGTTAGACAGCAAGAAATCAGAGAGGAAGGTCAACTGCCAATAGCTGACAATGTTTATCCTATGATCACAAGGTCAAAGATGGGAACATTTAAACCAAAGCTGTATCAAATCGAAAAAAATTTAAGAAATAGAGGATGTGCCAGTCACAACAGAAGAAGCAATGAAAATTCTAGAATGGAGATATACAATGATACAAGAATATGAATCACTAATGAAGAACAACACATGGGAACTGGTACCTAACAAATCAGATATAAAGCTTGTAGGGAATAGGTGGATTTTCAAGATTAAATACAATCCAGATGGCACCATTGCAAGGCATAAAGCAAGACTTGTTGCAAAGGGCTACCACTAAATAGCAGGTGTGAACTTTATTGAAACATTTAGCCTAGTGGTGAAGTCATCGACAGTGAGAATTGTCTTTAGTCTGGCTATGAATCAAGGATGGAATGTGAAGCAAGTTGATGTAAGTAATGGGTTTTTGCATAGTGACTTGACTAAGACAGTGTTCATGCCACAACTACAAGGCTTTGAAGACAAAATGAAACTAGGTTATGTACGCAAATTAAGGAAAGCATTGTATGGATTGAAGGAAGCACCTATAACATGGTATGAAAAGCTCAAGAATTCACTCAAACTTTTAGGATTCAAGAACCTGAAATTAGACACCTTTTTCTTCTTCTTGTCCACTGATCAAGGGATAGTGATAATCCTAGTGTATGTAGATGATATTCTGATCACTGGCAATCAAGAGTCATTGATTCATGAGGTAATTCAGAAACTAAATAATACATTTTCTCTTAAGGTTCTTGGATCACTCAGTTACTTTATTGGCATTAAAGTGAGAAGAAATGAATCTGAAATGCATTTAAATCAAGCTAAATGCATACAAGACATTCTCAAAAAGAACAGGTATGGAAAGTTGCAATAATTGTGTCGCACCAATTAGCACAAGTGACAAGTTTCAAAGTGAAGATAGAGCTAATTTCAAAGATGGAACTCCCTACAGAAGCATAATTGGAGCATTACAATACATAACTTTAACAAGATCAGAAATTGCATACTAGTTAACAATCTGAGTCAGTTTATGCAAGCATCAAAACAAGCACACTAGCTCGGGTGCAAAAGAATCTTGAGATATTTAAAAGGTTCTCCAAGACATGGACTTCATTACATAGCAGAAAGAAAGATAGAAATTGAAAGATTTGCAGATGCAGACTGGGCAGAAAATCTTGATAACAGGAAGTCAACAAGTGGCTTTGGAATTTTTTTTGCCTGGAAACTTGGTGTTTTGGAGCTCTAGAAAACAGAGGGTCGTGACAAGGTCAAGCACAGAATCTGAATATCGATCCTTAGCTCTTGCAACAACTGAAGTAACTTAAATGTGTTCATTACTTTCAAAACTGGGAATCAAACACAACAAAACTCTAATTTTGTGGTGCGATAACACTAGTTCATTGTCACTAGCAACAAATCTAGTTCAACATCTACAAGCCAAACATATCGAAATTGATGTACATTACATCAGAAAAAAATTGTTAAGCGGAGAAATTGAAGTCAAATACATTCCCACAAAAGAATAGCCTGCAGATGTGTTTATAAAGGCACTGCCAAGTGAAAG
>JAXCLQ010000073.1:0-10455 GCA_035584115.1 Cedrela odorata
TCCAGGAGGAACTTGCCCATAAAATGAGTTGAACCTGAGGTCCAAGAAGGTTAAATTCTTGGCATTCAGAACTTCCAATGGGAATCCACCGGATAACTTGTTGTTGCTGAGATCAAGCTCGTATAGGTATTTAAGCTTCGATGTACTTTTTGGGATTGAAAGGGTGAAATTGTTGGAATTTGAATGGAAAATTGCCAAGTCTACCAACTTTTCAAGGAACTCGGCGAGGGTAAACTTTGGTCCGTTGAAGTTATAGCCATTGAAGTCTACTCCCGCAACTGCCTTCTTTTTTTTATCAGGACGTTCATCACAGACAAAGCCCTGGTAGCTGCAAACATCATTGCCAACCCATGTCTTTGTAATCCCTTGAGGATCATAGGTGATTCTTTTCTTGAATTTTTGAATTTCTTTGTATGCAACTTTAATTAGGTCACTATCAAAAGAGCGAGCTGGCTTTGGAGGAGGTGGAGGCGAAGGAGGCGGAGGAGGAGGCGGAGGCGAAGGAGGCGGAGGCGGAGGCGGAGTAGGGCATAAGGGTTCAGGCGACGGCGCAGGCGGGGGTAGTGGAGTAGGGCATAAGGGTTCAGGCGACGGCGCAGGCGGGGGTAGTGGAGTAGGGCATAAGGGTTCAGGCGCCGGCACCGGCGGAAGTGGAGTAGGGCATAAGGATTTAGGCGCCTGCGCCGGTGGGCATGTGGGTTCAGGAGTGGGAGGAGGATAGTATGAGTTATCCGGGGAAGGAGCAGGAACATAGCCACCTCCAACTCCACCTCCACCTCCACCTATGATTTTTTCCAAATCTTTCCTTCTCGTCTCTGCAGACACCACAACATCACCAGCTACCACTTGATGATGCAAACATGAATGCAAAATGAGATTAAAAATTAGAAATGAAGCACAGAGAGAATTCAAATTGGTACTCATTTCTCCAATCCTAGAGATGATCAGCAGTAGAATAGTCGAAAGGAATTAGCTACCTACATTTATAGAAATACGTCTTTGACTATGATCAGTTGTATTTTGGACATTGTCCTTGATACTACTTGTATTTTGGCAGTTGTCCTTTCATTATCTTTCTGAAAAGTATATTTATGGTCATGGCCTTACTGTCTGTCATTGGGTTCCTCCCTCATCGTATTAACAATTTTTAATTGGCTCCAACCATTTTGGTAGGTACTAAAATTAATGGTCGACTTCATTGCTTCAACTGCAGCTTATTAATCCTCCGGGGTTTCAAAATTTACAAGTAATAATCCTAATTGAAGAAAACAAAGAAAACACTTTCTGATTGAAGACACGATTGAAACTAGACGTGACTTTGTCGACAAAAAAAAAGATTAGACACTGTACCAAACTCTTCAACCTTGTGGCCGTGGATGGACAAAGCAACATTCCATTTCCATATCAAACGTTTTATATACAACATTTTCTTTACAAGAATTTCTCTAACTTGATGCTTAAAACTATTAAATAAGGATGGTAATTTCTCTTCACGAACTTGCTATTATTCGATTCTCGTACAAACTTGCTATTATTCGATTCTTATATAATGAGTGACCTTTTAACGAATTTTAAAAGAATTTAATAAATAAATTTAAAATTATTAAATTGATAATATCATAACAATATATAAGATCAATTCTGGACACTCAACATATCCTGTCAAGTTTACTGCACATGCAGAAAACTGTATGTCACGGCAATAATGCAACTTTTGAAATTTCGAAGGTACCATAAACACAAAATTTGGTGATATTTCACATACGGTGGGCCGGCTGATAATTGTGATGAGTTCATGTATCAAAGCCACGAGAAGCATGCATATATCTAATTTTTATTGAAAGAGTAGAAATGAACAATTGTTATGGCTGGAATTTTTGTGAGGAAAAGTCCAATAATGACATTCATGAGTGAGTATTGTTGATGTGATTGTTCATATCCTCAGCTTTTGCTCACCAAAAATGCATTATTGTGATTGAAATGTTTCTGCCTAGCTGGTCCTAACAAAATTTTGGTCATGTTTGTATGGTTTTGTTCTTAAAAGTCTAAAATATCGAAAAAAACTTCGACTGCATGATAGTTAACTTTATATACTGTGCCCATGTGATCACAAGTAATGTTACATATTTCAAATTTTATTTTCAAAATGTATCTCAAATAAAGTGGCAAAAATCATCATTCAAAGTGTATTTTTTCATAGATGACTATTAATTTTGATCAATATAGAATGCACATAATAGAATTAAACATTTATTGATAATTTTGATTTAAAAAATGAATTTTTTTGTCTCTTCAATTTTAAATTGTATCTAATATTTAATCTATTTAAATTTATTTTTATAATAGTTTAATATCTTGTATTTTAAATTCTAGCTCTGCCCATAAATGGAGATGACATTTCATTAATATTAATTAATTCATAGGTTTCTCTACAATCACTATTTTTTTTTTTCAATTTTGATCACCAAAATTTAGAGTGTGCAAAATCAGTTTTGGTTTCACTTGGAATCATAACATACCATAAATAATTCGTTTCTTAAATTTAGGAATTGGAATCTACCATGTTTAATAGTAGCCGTTTTTTCGGTTCCAATTTAGTTCTAGTTCCGTTCCAATTTGAAAATAGGATATCTTATTTATCAATTATCTCAATTTATCTAATTTTTAACTCCATAAAAAGATTTAAAAATAATAAAATCAATGAAATTAAATTATAAAAATATTGTATATATGACGAAAAATTGATTAAACGAAAAAAAGAGAGAAATAAGTTATTAAAGATAACTGATATAAAACAAATTATTGAAAAAAATATTGTATTATTATTCGAATTAATATTACATATCACTAAAAAGATAAATTTATTTTATTTTTATGATGGTACAATTATATATATAATAATATTATATTATGTATATATTTATTTATTATAATTATTAACTTATTTGACAATTTTAAAATAAATATATACACATCATGATTTTATTAAATTATTATACAAATAACATGATAAATTAAGTTAAATAAAATATTATAAAAATATTGATTAATTTTTTCTATATAACTCAATGAATAAAGAATATTATTTTTAATAAATTGTATAATTTTACATATATAATTCAATAATTAAGAGTTTTTATTTAAATATGAGGTGAGATTTAATTCATTTGACTTGAAAAATAATTTTTTATTTTAAAATCGAATCAATTTTTGATTCGATTTCGGTTCCACAATCTTTAAAATTTGAATTTATCCTAAAAAAATCGATTCTTAATTTTTTTGGAATCGAAACATATCGTAAAAAAATCATTTCCAATTTAAACTACTTTTTTCAATTCAATTTTTAATAATTTTGAATTGAATGTTGTACACCCCAAATCAAAATCTCTTCAAATACAAATCATATGTTGTCGGTGAGCGTTACGTCAATGAAGAGGATAGGTCCCACATTTCATGGAAACTTTTGTTTTCTTCCCTTTACATTGAAGACTTTTTTATTTGTTTATTAATTGAACGAGGATCAAACATACATGAACAATTTTTGTTATCAAAAGCAAAGGTCTCAAATGACACAACAAAGCACAACACGACATGTTGGACTTCTATATTAAAAGATAGATACGAATCTTCAAATTAACGACATTATGAGCTGTAAACTTAATATTAACTTACAATTTATAAATCAAACAATTTTCATCAATTATAGATCGATGATTGTGACTAAGACAAAAATAATAATAATATCAATCTACACTATCATACATCAAACAAATTAGCCATCATTAAGAGTATTGATAATTTCATCAATGCAATAGAACACTAAAATGAGAGTGATTAGAAATGAGTTTAATTTATATTTGTATAATATTTTAAAATTTTTTAAAAATTCTATGACAAAACAAAATTTAAATAATATATTTAAGACGTTTATCGCAAGAACTTGATCTATTTTCTTTAACTTATCCGAAAATTATACCGTCCATTCCGAATTAAAGTTAAATATGAATTTTATATATTTATAAATAAAGATTTAGCCTTTTGTTTATATTAAATAAGTCTTTGATCCTATTAAAATAATCAAATTACCCTTACGCTCTTACATTTTAATCATCAAGAGCATGTAACTTAATACTGAGGATTATTTCAGTAATTTTAATAAAGACTAGGGACCTATTTGAATAATATGATAGCTTATGTGTTTATTTCTGAAAACATAAAACTCAAGGATCCATATGTTATTAGCCCATTCATAATTTGTTGGCTGAACTCAGAAAGTCTCACAAATGTTCAGCCTAAAAGCCCTAAAGTAAAGTTCTTGACGACTCAATGGGGTTCGTGAATCGTAGACCAGAGATCAGGTGGCTGCTGATTTATATTCACTGGGTTCCTGTAAAGTGAATCTGCGACACCCTGTAATTGTAAAATAAGAATTGTCACTTAAAACGAGGGATACGAAACTGATGAACTCTCAGGCATACGTGTATTGATGTGAGTTTAACCACAAGAGGAGATTCGGACTGCGTATGGAAATAATAATTTTTAATATCAAATTCGTACTAAATTAGTAGCGAGTTTAATATTTTATTATTAAATTCATTCACTTAAATAAATACTTAATATTTACCAAATTCACATAAAATATCAAGTATATATAACAAAAAATAAAAATAAAAATTTTATAAAAAAAACATAATTATTTTATAAACTCATACAGAATTAATTCGAAAATACAACTTAATTAAATTGTTTTGATGTTTTAAGTTACTTTTTATTTATTAAAAATAATTATGTAAAATTTAAAGATAAAATAAAAAATAAATTTTAAGAAATAAATTTTAAACTTTGTTAATCATTGATAATTATATACATGTAATTTATTTGATAGAGATGATAAATGTTATTTTGTAACTGTAATACTCCAAAATTTAAACTAATAGCATTTTAGTCATTTTACACATTAGAGGTAATTTTGTTATTTTATAAATTTATGTTGAGGTAGTAAAAATCGAATTAATAACTCTGTATTAATGTTTACTTATCTATTGGAAGTAATTTGATAATAATTTGATAAGTTTGGAAAATTTCTCTTTAAGGCTCTATTCGCGCACTCGACCTTTAAATGAAAACTGCCGTTCATTGAAAATTTTGATTAATAAATGGTTTGTTTCTACTTAAAGAGGACTCTATAAGGATTAATATAAATCAAATTTGAGTTAAATTTGAGATCATATGAGAGATAATCGAAGCCTAAAACACAGGATATGTGTAGGAAAACTGCAAAAGACATATTTACCCATATCTATTTAAGTTCTTTTCATTTCTTTTTAATTTTTAGGGGCAAATGAGTTAATTTCTCACATTTTAAGTTGTATTTGAGCCGGGCAGAAAGCCAAAACAAGCCACTTGTTCTTCTTTGTCCCGTAGCCACCATTTTTCTTCTCATTTTTATTTTTTTTTAATTTCTATTAAATTTCTCAATTTTCAATCAATTAAAGTTCTGTTTCTCGCTGTTAATCACACATACACGACATGAGCTACACTCTTAGAACTTCGTTTGAATGATTTGATTAACAATTAAGCTAGGAAGAGTATAGTATCACTATTCACGAATTAAGAATTTTCGAAATTACTTACAATTTTGACGTTTAAGGGTTAAATTGAGCCCTCGGTATGATTCCCAACATCGTTGTTATCGTATTTTTTGAAAATAATTACTGTTTATTTTAGAAATTACTGTTCATGACAGAATTACTGTTTATCATGGACAATTTTACCGATTATACTTGTTTATGTTAGAATTAAACATATTAGTTGTTAGATTATGTGAAATTAAATTTTTTCGGAAGATATAAATAGTGACAGTATCGTTGCACTTGATTTAGATTTCAAAATAATATATTATCGTGCGAAATTGGTTAGTGATAGTGAATTAAGTATAATTAGCACTTTTAATATTAATCGTTAGATTCAGATTGTAAAAAAAATATAATTAAAAAAAGGGGGAAACATTGTTGTATATCAACGTCGTAATTAAATTTTAAGCATGTGTACTTTAATTATTACGTTAATAATTAATATAAATGTGTTATAGATACGCCGAGGAAGCGGTCATCCAGCCCCCAATGATTAGGTTTCTGTTCCGTTTTTGGTGACACCTGTGAGTGAATTTTTACTTACTTTTCAATTTCTTTAAAATTGTTTTATAAAACTTAATGTTTTACAAGACAAGGAATAGTTTGTTTATAAATTGATTTACATTCTGCTTTATATGGAAAATGAGACTTACTTTGAGTTATATATATTGTTGTGAAGGAGTTGTTGAGATATTGTTTTGGAGGCTAGGAGGCGGCCATTGTGCTTTGAATTTTTTTATTTCTGATTTTTGTATTTCGAACAGTATACTAGCCGTTATTTCAATTTTTACTTAATTCTTACCGGGAGACATGAGGGAGGAAGTTTGTGTACTTTGAAAGCACATTCTAATTTATGTCATGTGGAGGTATCGGTATATGTGAGAAGTAGATGGTAAAAGGCGATATGATATCTGATCCAAAATCGGTACACATCCCTGCATATTATTTTGTTTTCATTTGACTATTTGAAATTATAATTCTGGAACTATAATAATATGCAGTGGATGTTCTATTAGTATAATTTATCTGAAATTGATTCTGACTTTAAATATATTTTATGTCGAAACTAAATTTACTTAAAATTTTCATTTCAGTATCTACTTACTGAGTTTTTCCCAAAACTCACCCACCACAGTTTCCAGTGATTGCAGAATTTCCTTCTAGGTGAGGATTATAGGAGATATTCGTGAAGAGTATTGGGATTCCAAATTATCCATGCAGTCATTTAGGAGTTATTATTTTTTGTCTATTTTGTATATTGGATATAATGTCCAATAATGTATACATATTATGAAGTGATTTTTTATGTTATAGTGTATATACTCTTTTGTTATGAATATTTTGATATATGTCTGGCATAATATTGATAGGCGTGAAGCCTATAGTATATATATATGAGTTCATAAATGGGCATGAAGCCCTTAATAAATGTGTATGAGTTCATCTGTATTATAGGTTTTGTCTGAGGCTTATAGGGGCAGGATATCCCTACCTCTATACCTTTACGACAATTATTTACCAGTTTGTGACAATGACATCAATATACATATTAATTTTATACGTTACTCTTAACAAAAATAAATTAATAAATTTAGTATTACTCTAAAATTAATAAATATTTAATTGTTGATAAAAAGAAATATTAAATAATAAACTTAACAAAAAAATTGAATACAATTAACAATAAGTGCGTGTTGTGCCTTGTGTATATAGAATTTAAAAATTTATGTTGTAACATCAAAACGACGTCGTTTTAATATTTTTTAAACATTAATATTAAAATGACGTCGTTTTATTACATTTAAAATAAAAAATTAAAAAATTATGTATTTTCGAATACTTGTTGTAAATATCTTTCTGTACTCATGTCTGTCTCAAACTCGTAATAAATTTTTATTTATTTTTTTAAACATATTCTACACTCAGTAAAAGACGAACCAAACAAGTCTCTCGTGTAAGGGGTAGTAGCGAATTTGCAGTCATTGATGTTAAAATATTTGATAACTCAAAATTCAAATGTAGTTGAAGATTCATTACATCATGATCAGGATGTTTCTTGTACTTCATGGCAGTAGCCTCTGACCAAAGATAAGAAGCATTGTCTGCCATGATATGAATTAAATATGCAGTGATTCAATGGTATGATTTTTCGACATTTGGTCAACCTAAAGTGTCTAATCCTGCTTTCAGAAAATTGAAATTGGCAAGTGGGAAGAAGTGGCCAAAGCAGTTTTTTTAAAAATTGCTTTCTGGCATCCAGAAGCTATTTATATGTTTTTAAAATTATGTGATTTTCATCTGTTTATGTTCACGATGGATTGTTATACATATAAGTCGATGACATTTGTTCTCCATGAATGAGCTGGCTAAATTTAGCTTTGTGTTTCTTCCTTCACATCCCTATTGCATTTGTAAATCCAAAGCCATATAGTGTTCATATTTGTTCTAAATCTCTTTCTTCCCCCAAAGGCTAGATGGCTGATGAAATCCTTATCCCAGCCATAGAATTGGCCAGACTATTTGCCAGGCATGGTGTGAAGGTAGCCGTCATTTCTGATCCTCTCAATGCTCCTTTCATTTCTGAAAAGATTGTAAAAGATAGACAACTTGGTGTGGATATCGGTATCCATGTAACAGAGTTCCCATGCATAGAGGACAGGCTGCCAGAAGGATGTGAGAACCTGAATTCCATTACTTCGCCAGAAATGGGTATTAACTTTAAGAAAGCTCACATCCTGCTTCAACAACCCGTTCAACAGCTTCCACAACAATGCCGCCCCAATTGCCTTGTGTCTGACACAATATATGTTTCCTTGGGCTACAGAAGTTGCAAGCAAGCTTGGAATTCTAAGGCTAGTTTTTATGGAAGTAGTTTTCTTTCTCTTTGCGCCTTTGATAGCATAAGATGTAATAAACCTCACAGAAATGTTACAGCAGATTTAGAGCCCTTCACCATACCTGGCCTTCCGGACCAGATAAAGATGACAAAACTACTACTACCAAACTTTGTAAGAGAAGCAACCAATAATGTAATAGCAAAGATTCTGGTTCAATCTCTTGAAGTGGAGCTTAAAAGCTATGGGATCATTGTAAATAGTTTCCATGAGCTGGAACCAGCTTACTCAGAACACTACAATATGGGACACAAGGCATAGCACGTTGGTCGTATATCTTAGATAGAACACAAACAGCAAATACAGCCTCCATTGATGGACAAGAGTGCTTAAGATGGCTAGACTCGAAGAAACCGAACTCAATTCTTCATGTATGTTTTGGAAGCATGTACTGGTTTTCAGCTGACCAACTACTTGAGATTGCTAAGGGTCTTGAAGGTTCCACACTGCACTTCATTTGGGTTCATATGAATAGTAAAGATAAGGAAGATTGGATGCCAGAAAGATTTGAGGAGAGGATGCAAGCCTATGGTTTTATAAAAAGGGGATGGGTGCCACAGGTACAAATTCTTGAGCATGAAGCTGTTGGGGGGTTTCTGACTCACTGTGAATGGAGCTCAATTTTGGAGAGTGTTGCTGCTGGAGTTTCTGGCCATTCGCAACATGGCCACCGTATGGAGAGCAGTTTCTTAATGAAAAATGGATCGCAGATGTACTAGGAATAGGAGTGGGAGTTGGTGTTGGTGTTCAGGAATGGGCTAGATGGATGGATGAGAAGAGATTCATAGTGAAGAGGGATGATATTGCGAAGGCAGTAACTGAGTTAATGATTGGCAAAGAAGAAAATAACATGAGAAGCAAAGCCAAGGATCTGGGAGAGCTGTTGAAGAAGGTCAATCATCTTACTCTGATTTGAATTCTCTGTTAGGTGATCAATGTCAGAACAAACAATCAAGTCACAGAAAATTTGATGAGTGTGTGTGCAAGAGATCCAGACTACCAGAGTCAACCTTATAATTGGTTGCACGAGTTGAAGATAATGGACTCCAGACAAGCCCAACTTAGAAGCCTATAAGCCCATCTACCCAAAGCATGAAGACAACGAAGTTGGTTGATGCAGTACGAAAATGCAGGAATGCGGGACCTCACCCTGCAGTGGACAGCAGAGCAATTTAACGATTCATTTTCTCTGATATTCTTGCTGTACAATGTTTTTGTTTTGCTCTCTTTAGGTTTAGCTAGGTTTTTTCTTTTGCAATAGATATAGTCATTCTTTTGTTCCTTGTAATATAG
Source organism: Cedrela odorata (assembly GCA_035584115.1). Classification (NCBI taxonomy): domain Eukaryota; kingdom Viridiplantae; phylum Streptophyta; class Magnoliopsida; order Sapindales; family Meliaceae; genus Cedrela; species Cedrela odorata. The sequence continues at coordinate 9,821 of JAXCLQ010000073.1, forward strand.
CTGCAAGTTCTTTATTCACCAGTTTATCAAAATATCAATACAAAACAAGCAACAAAGATTTGCTTAAAATCTCTCAAACTTTAACTGCACACTGATTATTGATAGGTATTTTTTCTATTTGTTTCTGTTGATTTACATATATTTTTTCTCTAACAATCCAACAAAAAATACTCGTAATAATCTACGTCTCACAAGAGCATTGTAAGCAACCGAATTTCTCTTCGATGGAGCCCAGGATTATGGCTTCATGGAGTAACGCTGCAAGGAATAATATTAAACGATAAAGGATGTGGGCAAAACCTAGGGTGCAAGAAGAACACCACACACTCATGCACTGATCTCTGATCAGGAAGATAATGAATACAATTTCTTCTCACGTTGAGAATCCCTCTCTTGATCGGCTTCCTACACAATGGCCCTACTCTGGTAAAAAAATTATTGGACAGTGTCAGATTCACCAAATTTTCCAGTGCACACAACACTTCCGGCACCTGTCCGTACAGTAGATTTCCGGCGAGGTTGAGCTGCTCTATCTTCTCCAAGCACCCTAACAAGCACGGTAATGGACCAGTCAATAGGTTGTTACTGGCATCGAAAACCGTAGCTTCTCTCAGAAACCCTAGTTCATATGGGAG
>JAXCLQ010000076.1:0-10451 GCA_035584115.1 Cedrela odorata
ATTTACTTGGTTGTATTTACTTGGTTCGAAAGGTGAAGTTTTCAACACCTTTCAAAATTTTCATGCTCATGTCACTAACCAATATGATGCTAACGTAAAAATCTTGAGAACAGATAACGATGGAGAATATATGAGCAACGTAGTTTTGGAATATCTAAGAAAAAATGGGATCGTACATCAAACGACATGTCCGTACACCCCTCAACAAAATGGAACTGCTGAGCGAAAGAATCGGCATCTCGTTAAAGTTGCAAGAACCATAATGTTCCACATGAACATGCCAAAACGCCATTGGGGAGATGCCATCACCACCGCTTGCTACCTCATCAACAAACTCCCAACAAAGGTTCTTGTTGGGAAGTCACCTCAGGAAGTCCTCACTAACTGAAAACCTTCAATTCATCACCTTAAAATATTTGGTTGTGTTTGTTCTGTTGATGAACCAGGTGAACTTAGAAATAAGCTTGAACCAAATGGGTGTACAAGATAAAGTATTAGACAAATGGGACTGTCGAAAGACACAAAGCTAGACTTGTGGCTTAGGGATTCACTCAGACATACGGCGTCGACTACATCGAAACCTTTGCTCCACTCGCTAAGATGAACTTTGTTCGAGTTTTTCTCTCCTTGGCCGTAAATCAAGAATGGAAGTTACACCAAATAGATGTCAAGAATGCGTTCCTGCAGGGAGAACTCGAGAAAGAAGTCTACATGAAGCTACCTGAAGGTATTAAAGGTAATTATTCAACTAATCAAGTTTGCAGGTTAAAGAAGGCGATATGTGGACTTAAACAATCACCGAGAGCCTGGTATGCTATACTTAGTCATGCTCTTCTTAACATCGGATTCATAAAGAGTTATGGTGAAAATTCTCTTTTCATCTTATAAAGAGAAACAAGTATGACTTGTCTAATTGTTTATGTATATGATATAATCATAATCGGAAGCGACTTAGAAGGGATAAATTGAATTAAGTCACTTTCTAAAATGAAATTTGATGTAAAAGACCTTAGGGAACTAAAGTACTTTCTTGGAATCGAAATGGCCTACTCAATGAAGGGCTTATTTCTATTTCAAAAAAAGTATACTTTGATCTTCTTGCAGAAGCAAGAAAATTGGAGCTAAATCGTCAAAAAGCCCTCTCGAAAGTGGATACAAGGAGCTTAAGGGGGAACCACTTCAAGATATTACACAATATCAGCAGATAGTTAGTAAGTTAATTTACTTAACTATTACACGTCCTGATATCTCTTTTGCAGTTAACCAAGTGAGCCAGCACATGCAAACTCCGAAAACAAATCATATGCAAATGATAGAATGGATTTTGAAGTACTTGAAAGGCTCTTCCAGAAGCGGCATTTTGATCAAGCAGAATAAAACCTCAGATATAGTAGGATATTACAATGCGGATTGGGCTGGAAGCATTGAAGATAGGAAATCCACCACTGGTTATTGCACATTTGTATGAGGCAATCTCGTAACTTAGAAGAGCAAGAAGCAGAGTGTGGTTGTAAGATCAAGTGCAAAAGCCAAATATCTCTCAATGGCATTTACTACTTGTGAGGCCATTTGGCTGAATGCATTTTAGAGATCTCGGAATAAAAATTCAAAGACTTATGAAGCTCTACTGCAACAACCAAGCTACCATACACATCGCATCAAATCCTATCTTCCACGAAAGAACAAAACACATCAAAGTCGATTACCATTTCATTCGAAGAAAAATTCAAGACGGTACCATCATCACTGAGCATGTTAGGAGTGAAGAACGACTTGCAGATATCTTCACCAAAACTACTAACATAACACTCAGCAATGTTATTCTTAGGAAGTTCGGCTTAATTGACATCCACAAGCCAAACTTGAGAGTGGATGTTAAAAATAACATTGCCACATTAACGGAGCCATGTCAACGAAATTGCCACATCAACGACATTGCTAAGTCAACTTAATTTAAACATCCAACATCTTTAAAAAAATTTGAAAAAGTTAAATTAAGTAGCCGTTATGAATAGTGTATGAACAGTACCATCATCACTGAGCATGTTAGGAGTGAAGAACGACTTGCAGATATCTTCACCAAAACTACTAACATAACACTCAGCAATGTTATTCTTAGGAAGTTCGGCTTAATTGACATCCACAAGCCAAACTTGAGAGTGGATGTTAAAAATAACATTGCCACATTAACGGAGCCATGTCAACGAAATTGCCACATCAACGACATTGCTAAGTCAACTTAATTTAAACATCCAACATCTTTAAAAAAATTTGAAAAAGTTAAATTAAGTAGCCGTTATGAATAGTGTGTGAACAGTATCCTACAACCAGTTTATTTGAATTTTTTAATGTATGCTTTAGATTGTTTTACCTAGCTGTTGAGTGCATATAATGGGTTGTACTTAGCCCTTTAAAAGTTGCTTATATAAAGACAAGCTCTCTCTTTGTTTTTAATCATTAAAAATAACACAACAATATTTTCACTTTGAACTACTCTCTCTACTTATTCTTAAATTGCAATATACAATTATAATTGTTCTTACAATTTTCTACATACATGTATTTGCCACAAGGGTATGATAAAAGTGTCCTTCATAATCATGTTTGTAAACTTAGAAAGGTCATTTATGGACTTAAATAATCACCTAGGGCTTGGTATTCTAAATTACATAATGCATTAACATCAAGTGATTTTTAAATGATTTTAAAAGTGACATTTCTCGATATGTACTTTTCATAAGTCAATAGATTAATGCACTTATAACCTTTTGTGCCAATGCAATAGCCCAAAAAGATACATTCACACTTTTATGACTAAGTTTATCTCTTAAATGCCTTGATAGGTGTACATAACACACGCAACCAAATACCCTAAGGTAAGTCAGATCTGGTTTTCTATCATAGGCTAATTCTATTTGTGCCTATTTCAAATTGTTGAAGATATTGAAAATAATAAAGACTTCTTAAAGAATCACATTCGGCACAAGATAGAGACAAAACCCAACATGGATCTTGATTAGCTTTTAGTCTTATTCTCACTGTAAATAACTCTCTGAAGAAGTCTAAGATGAAGCTCATAAATCATTTGGCCCAATTAACACAAAATGACCATTTGAATAATGCGCATATAAACAATACATCGAATGAACAGTAGCCATTGGAATAGTATTGTTGGTTCTTTGAAATTTGAAAAATAGCCATTCTTTTATATAAATCCATAATTTTGTAAATGAAAGTATAATGAAAAACTCTCTCATTCTCTCTATTAAACTAGTTTATTTGATTGTTTTTTTTTCACTCTTAAAACTATTTTGAATTCTTTTGTTCAACAGTGCGCAATAACGCACAGAAGTGCACAACAGCTAAGAGGTTTTAGACTCAATCTCTTGGTTGGAAGGTTGCAGAAAAAAATCACATAACGAAAACTCTTGATGAACTCAATCCACCTTTCATGACATTTGCTTAACTTACCTTGGCTCTTGATGTGCTTCAATGATTCATGAACTGTTTGAATCATGAACTCCTTTGACCATAAGTAATGTTACCAAGTTCAAATTCTCTAACCAGTGCATAAAGTTCTTTATCATAGGCACGATACCATAATGATGTTCCACTCAATTTTTTTTTACTAAAGTAAGCAATTAATTGCTTCTCCTGCATTAAAATGGCTCCAATGCCTATTCCTAAGCATCACACTCAAGCTCAAATATTTTATCAAAATTAGGTAATGCCAAAACCGAAGTAAAACAAAACTTATCCTTAAATATTTAAAACGCATTTTGTTACTCTTCCCACCGCCCCCCCCCCTTCCCCCCCCCCCCCCCCACCCCACCCATTTGAAAATTAATATCTTTTTTAACAACCTCGGTTAGTGGTGCGGCAATGATACTAAAATCCCTCACAAAATACCTATGAAAATGAGCTAAATCATGAAAACTGTGAAGTTCAGTTACACTCTTAGGAGTTGGTTACTCCTTGATAGCCCTAATGTAATGCTCGCAATTTTAAAAATTTGTAATTGTAGTATATGCAGTATTTAAAAAATTTAATTGAATAATTAGATATTATTTGATTAAATTAAAATTTCATGTAATTTAGAATTTTTAGGTGAATTCTAAAAATTTTTTTAGGCCAAAAATTAATTTCATAAAATTAGGTTATAAGTGGATTTGGATGAAGGAAATAGTGCTCAAATTAATTTTGGACTTAATTATAAAGATTTTGAAATATTAAAAGGTTATTTTAGAATTTTTAATGGAACTAAAATAAAATTTTTTCAAAGTTTTAAGTTATTTATATAATTTAAAAAAGAATATGGGTCTAATTGAAATTTTACAAACCAAAATATAACAAATTGGATCTTCTTCCTCCCCAAAACCGTAGCATTCTTCCCTTTGCCCAATAAACCCCCAGAAACTATTTTCTTCATTTTCTCTCTCAAATTTCGACCAAACGGCTTCAAATTCAGCCGGTTTTCTTTCAAATTATAATTACTGGTAAACTATAATGCATTAGAAGCTTGAATTTTTTTTTATTTTAAGCTTAAATTAAAATTAAAATTACTATTTACTAAGAAAATTTTACTTAATTTAGTATAAAAAAAGTTAGATTGTGTTGAATTGGAGTATGAAATATAATATTGAATTAATTTGGCATTAATTTAAGTTTTGATCGAAAGAAATTGTAAACAATAACTATTTACACAATACTCATAATATTAATAGTATTGTAGCTACAGTATGATATGAACAGTATTTACTATAGTAATTCAGCATGACAGTATTTTATTATAGTTTTTAGATCAAAATCGTATTTGTTTGTTTAGGCGTAAATGTATAAATTTAGGGTAGTTAAAAATAAGAATTAGAATAAATTAGCCACAGAAATTTATTGTTGAAAATTGGTTAAATGACTTTAGTTAGTTAAACTTAGTGATATGGATAAAACAAAGGAATTTTAAATACGTATTCCACGAATATTGCATTTAAAACATTTATATTTATTAATTGAATAATAGAAAACATGATTTATATATTTATAGTATTAGGCTATGAGAATACGAGAAAAAAAATCAAGTTAGATAAGAGGATCGTTAGTGAGAGTGGTTACCCTCCCATTGTAGTAAGTAAATCATGTATACATTTTATTGATTTTAAAATAATATGATATCTGAGCATGTGTTTGAAAATAATATAAAAATTGAGAATTTTGAATGTTTTATATGCTGATATCAAATTTATGAAATGATTGTTGAAAATAATGTTAATGTGTGAATATTTATAAATGAAAATGATTTTATGGCCCTAGTCGTTAGTTAATGTTTATTCTGATTTGGCCGAATCTCGTGTCAAATGCGGGACTTGTGAGTTATTTAGAATTCTGCTTAACGTACTACACACATTTTTGTTATGTTCAAAATGGAAAGACTGTCCGCTTTAATCGGAATATGTGATTACGTTCTGAATCTGGGTCATTGTGGGTGTATGTGACACTAACTGATTATACCATTTTAAAACTGATTGTATTATAAATTCGTTTATGTGTAATTGAAAATTTTGAAAATGCATTGATCTGTTTAAGTATGTATATTCTGTACCGCATCGACATGTGCAAACTTGCATGGTTTACTTACTAAGATTATATCTTACTGTTTATTTTAAAAATTTTATTTTTCAAAGATTAGTACGTAAAAGTAACAAAGAATGCGTGCAAGGTTAGTTAAACATAAATGAAGATACTGGTTATATGTGTAATTAATAAGATAATTATACGATTGAGAACTAGTTATATAGACAATAATTTTATTTTATATGTATAAAGAATTTGAAAATTTTAGATATTTAAGAATCATTTAATACTAATTTAGTATTGTGCCTGAATTTTGAAATATTAAGGTCAAGTCTTTATGTATGAAAATTATGTACAGAGAGTGTGACAAATGATGTAACATTGAGTGGACATTTGAAATGTTGAAGCAATTGACTATTTGTATAAAATATGTGTATTATGTAATCATGATTAATTGAGTAAGTATGAGATTAGGGTGTTAAAAATAACAATGCCACGTCAACATTGCCACGTCAACTTAATTTAAACATCCAACATCTTTACAAGAATTTGAAAAAGTTAAATTAAGTAACCGTTATGAATAGTGCATGAACAGTACCCTAAAACTAGTTTATTTGAATTTTAAAATTTATGCTTTAGATTGTTGTACCTAGCTGTTTGGTGCATATAAGGGGTTGTACTTAGCCGTTTGTATGCTTTAGATTGTTGTACCTAGCTGTTGGGTTCATATAAGGGGTTGTACGTAGCCGTTTGAAGCTTGCCTATATAAAGGCAAACTCTCTCTTTGTTTTCCATCATCAAAAAACAACACAACAACATTTTTACTTTGAACTACTCTCTCTACTTATTCTCTTTATTTATTCTCTTTACTTATTCTTAAATTGTAGTATGCAATTATAATTGTTCTTACAATTTTCTACATACTCTCTCTGCTTATTCTCTTTACTTATTCTTAAGTTGCAGTATACAATTATAATTGTTCTTACAATTTTCTACATGAGGTATTGTAAGAGTAGTATCAGAGCTAAGGTTTGGGATTCTGTAGACTCTAAGTGATCAGATAATGATTTGAGGTTCGTAGATATTAGGAATGACTAAAAAATTTTAGTATATAAACATTCAGATTAATAAGGAAACCAAAGTTTGAAATTTAGAGAATCATTGAGAAAATATAATTATGACAATGAGGGATAGAGAAGAAAGTATTTATATGTGTGAAGAAAGTATTGATACTTAGTCAGAAAGTTCAAAATTATTTACGAACTCGCCCATATCAATATCTTAAGGAGACGGAATCGATATATGAAGGCAAATGTATCGATACTTAGTGTCAATGAATTTCTCAAAACTAAATTTTAATGAATATATCGATACCATGGCTTAAAAGTGTCAATACATTGCAAATCGAAACTCAGGTTAAAATTCTGTAAACTTTGAGTTAGTTAAAATATAAATAAATAAATAATGCCAAAATAAAATAAATTAGTTAGTGATGTGTCTTGCGGAAGTTTAGAGTAAGTTTGGGTGCTTGAAATTCGTAACTATGTAAAAAAGTGAAATTATGAACTCTTAAAACTCTTCAAATGATGCTAGAACAATGAAATTTTAAAGTAAGAGCACTTGATGAATCTTGCGGAAGTTTAGAGTGAGTTTGGGTGCTTGAAATTCGTAACTATGCAAAAAAGTAAAATTTTTGAACTCTTAAAACTCTTCAAATGATGCTAGAATAATGAAATTTTAAAGTAAGAGCCAAATACCAAGGCTTAAAGGCAACGCCACCAGCCAACGAAATTCTACTACCAAATTTGGCTAGAATTTGGATAAAAGAAAATGAAACTTAGGATTAACACACCAAAAGATTAATAATTTTATTTAGCTAAAAACAAACCCAAAATGGAACAAAAAAGCCTTTTATAGGCATAACAATATTGTTTAAACATGAAAGAAATTAATAGTTTGCATAGAAACTACAAGCCTTAAATATAATAAATAGCTACAAGACTCTAGGTTTATACTTTCAAGATAAGTCTTGTTTCCAACCAAAAACTAATAAATGTTGCTCCATAAATGCTATCTTCATTTCCCAAGGATTCACATAAAGGCTGTTCCATGAATTTGACTCCAAATAATCAAATTAAGGCCAAATGAAGTGCATGGACCATGAAAATCATGGGCTGGACAAATTTGAGCTTCTTTTTTTTTCTCATTTTGCAACAATTTATCTTTTAAGGCTTAATTAAAACTTGATTTATCTTGGAACAAATTCATAGTAGAATTGTCTTGTGCCGAATTTATACTAATTAGTGTAGTTTTAATTTCGGTAGATTTGTAATAATTTCATAGAATTTATTTTGTTTGGTTTTGTTTTGTAATTATGGTAAGAATGAAGTATGATCAATGGATTAGTATAAATAAAAGTGAAAATGGTATGAATGGTGGAGCTCTTGTAAAGGACTTGGAAATTTATATATTACTAAAAAGAGAATGAAAATAACAAGAACTATTCTCCGTTATTCCCATATCGATTTAGGTCTAAGGGCGACTGAAGAAGTGATAAAGAAAGCTCTCCAAAGAATGCGTGTATGAAAAAGGTGTAAATGGTAATAAATTAGTAGTAAGACATTTTGTACTAGAAGATGAGGTATCATAACACCTATGACACAGATAGGTGTTGAGTGAAGATATTAAGGGAAAAGAGGAAGGAGCAAGGAGTTTGGGTTATTTCGTAGAATTATTCCCCGAGAACGAAAAGGAATAGAGCAGGGAGACGTAAAAAATTTAATTACTCTCTTTGATTTCGTAAATTTTTTATTTTGTGATTTGATTTCTGTTGGTGCTGAAATTAAGAATCTTTTTGTGTTTCTTTTGTTGTAATTATGTTAAGTGTAGAATGAATTGGCCATTTTTACTTAGAAAAAGTCAATTGTCGAAACAGCTTAGCCCGACTCAGCTGAGTTTAAGTGTTGTTTTATTTTGATTTGATTAGTTTGTGTGTGGTATGTTTTGAATATTTTGTAGGCTAATTGAGTTTATTGTTGAATGTATAAAGAAATGGAGAATTTGTGATTGGGAAATGATTGGTTTTAGTAGAATTAACACATTTTTCATTGGAATTTAGGTTGTTTTGTTGGGGTAGTTGTGTATTAAGAGTTTTATCAGGTTGGGCCAGCTGTTTGAAATGTATTACTTTTGAGTGTAGTAGTTAATGTGCCAAATTATGCGTTTGCTATTGAAGAAAGCGGAAGAAATTCGAAATGTACTGAATTTATTTGCATGTGAATATGTGATGTGAATTGGTGATGGTGGTATTAGATTTGATTCAATAGGGTGTTAGGGGGTAGAGAGATCTATTTTATAGATGAAGCGCGAAAAATTCAGGTAATTGACTGTCTTTTTGGATTCTTGTATGTGTTCGGACGAGGGTAAAGAGTTGTTGTTTTGCTGGGTATTTATGAATTTATTCGATATGTGTTTGTATTGTCTAACATGTAAAAGGTTAAAACTAGTCAAAGAGGTGTTATTACTTGATATTCTGCTTGATAGATATATTGAGAGAGTTTGTTGCTTAAGCCCAAGAATCATAAAGGATATCCCATATTTAATTTATCCTAGAAATGGATTATTTGATACAGAATTGATGGAGTAATAATGCAGGGCACTATGTTACTAGTGTTACAACTTCAATGTCAATGTTACATCTGTATTCATTATTTAAGTATAAAATTATTTTCCTTGGTGGCTTTTAGTTGCTGTAGTCAAATTCTTAATAATAGTTTCTCTTTACTTTCGATTGAGTTCCTAAGTATGTAGAATTTGATTCCAATTAGATTTAACTATTTAAAAATTTTATTCTATAAAATATTTATGATAGTTAAAGACTATTATAAATAGATTAAGAAAACTATCAAAATTATATTAATAATTATTATTTTTTCCTAAAAAGTGTGCTACGGTTTGTAGTCCCTTGGTGTGTTTAAAAGATTTTTTTCAACTAATAAGAGACTCAAACAGAAATAGAATAAGTGAACGAATCAAGTAAAATGTATAAAATGACTAAATAAGGTATTGAGGCTTGTAATTGGGTCATGAAAGATATTTCTTCTTTCTCAAACATTTTGGGATTGTTTATAATTTATAAAATGTTAAGGAAAGATTTAAAATTTTTATTTGAAGTTTAGATTAAAATTAGAAAGAAAGTTTATAATCTTTGTGAAATGAATTATATTAGACTATATTCTGAAGTGAATTTTGATCTAAGAATAATTATAATATTAGTTTATGATTAAGAATAAAACTTAAATCTTATTTATTCTTATAAGAAACAATAAGAAATAATGATTTTATTTTACGATATTTAAAAAAATTGATTATTAAGAATTTTAATTCATTAATGAGAGGGGAACCTAAATTATAAATATGTGAGGTCAATGTAGAAGTTCATTTTAAATTCTTTTATGAGAAAATTTTTGAGGAGATTGGAGAAGTATTATGAAAAAGAAATTTAAGATCATAAAAGTAATAAAATTTTATTTATGGATGAAGGCCATGGGAGTTTAAGAAATATGATAATTTTCTCTAAGGTGTGAAATAGATGTTTTAGATTGTATTAAATTTACAAAGATTTAATATAATTGTTAATATATTATATATAAAGAGGGATATATAGTTTCCTAAATTAAGAATTTATAATTATCTAATTTATTCAATAAATTTTCAATGATTAAGGGAGCACGATTAAAAAATTTCACAAGTATAAGATATATTTATTTGGGAGACAAAATTCATAGTTCAAAATTGTCACACCTATTTCTTACTAACTGCAAATACATACTTACATTCCTTATATACAATGCTATTCTTTTATTTACACAAAACTTAAACAT
>JAXCLQ010000077.1:0-10450 GCA_035584115.1 Cedrela odorata
TATATATATATATATAATTATGATCGGTAAATTTTAAAAATAAATATGTATATAATATTATTTAATTAGATAATCCCATAAATGAAATCTAATTGTCTAGGCGGTATCTTGTACTTGAACCGGTGACTCACCTTTTCTAAGTAATGGGAAAAAGGACCGAAACATGCCACTGAAAGACTCTACTGAGACAAAGATGGACTGTCAAGAACGTAGAAGAGGTAGGATGGGCGGTTAAATATGTATATAATATTATTCAATTAGATAATTCCATAAATGAAGTAATGGAGAATGATAATATTTTTCGTATCATATTTTTTTCTTAAAAGAGACTAAAAAAAATATTATGATAAATCTTTTATTAAATTTTTTTGAGTGAGATGAACATATCATATTATTATTATTATTAATACTTGAGATCTAATAAAGTCTTCTTATATATATAAATATACATACATACAAAAATAATAAATAATAAATAATAATAATAATAATAAAAATTGCTTCTTGTAGTAGATTTTATACTAATTAAACTTTTATAAATAGAGCTTTCAATACTAATTATGGATTGTTCGGTGGTCGAGTACATCTTCTAATAAAAGTTGTATAATTATTTTAAATTAAATTAAACTGTATTTAAGACAATTTAACATTTATTAAAAACCAAATGTATTGATTTCTTGCTCATTGATTAAGATTAAACCGCGTTAAAAGATAAGAAGAAGCATACCAATATTAAGGATAACAATAACATTTATTAAAAACAAAACAGTAAAGTTATTGCATTGTCCGTGAAGCAATAGTGGCAATTCATGCCTCTAATCTTGGGACAGATTAACATATAATTACATGCAAACTCTTAATTGAAATTAAAATTAACCGACAAGATATATCTTTACCGGATCTTTAGGACATAAAACTTAGCTGATGAAACCTCTGTCTTTTAACTTTTTCTCTTTGATTTCTTTTTTTTTTTTTTTTTTTTTTTTTTATGCCAAGTCTATGATTCTCTTTCTCCTTTTTCTTTTTCATACTTGTACAATATCACATATACTAATCTAATCTAATCATGCTTCCTTTTTCCTACCTTTCATACTTTTCCATATATCATTAATTTTGGAAAGTTACCTTCATTTATTTCCTATAGGTAAATTAAAACATTGGGAAAATGACTATTATAAAACATAATAAATTAAACTAATTGGCATCTCATTGTATATAATGTCCATGTTCATTGGGACACAAACATTATTATATAGTTGATAAATTCTCTTTCAAAAGTTAATAAACATAAATATTTGTCAAGATATGTAGACAATATCAAATTTATTAGATCGAGCTCTCTCAATCAAAGAATTGATGATTAATAAATTATTAAATAATTAAGCAAGTAAAATTAATTAATTATTTAATAATTATACGCAACTTTTTAAAAAGACGAAATTCGATATATTACACATCTTTAAATAATTATTTTAATTTTCTTTTAAATTAGTGATATAGTATTCATTAATTTTAAACGACTATTATTTTAATTTCATACTATTACTGGGATGAAATTTGTAATAAGATTTAAAAAAGGTAACATTACCAATAATAAATTTCATAATAAAATTGAAATTAAAGTGAAGCAAAAGTGTTTTTTTTTTTTAATTTATAAAAAAAAGTCAATTCAAGTAAATATTTTTTTTATTTATTTAAAAAGTTACTAATGTGTGATAATTATAATAGTTAAAAAATAGAAACCTAAATGAGTGATAAGTGATGCAATAATGAGGTGTTGATGGGGTGGCATTGGTTTGTTCGTTTGTTTGAGTAACCGCGTAATTAGGTTAGTTTATTTAGCCGAAATTTTGGAAATTCTGTAATTCAAAATTCAAAGGGATAATTGTCTAATTTTCTGTCTTCTGTCCATTCCATATTTGCTTGACTTAACAATTCTCCGGTCTTAGTCTCTAATCATCATTACATTTTTTGAGATAGACAGATACATGTTAATCGTTCACATGCTCCTTGCGCTTAGAATTCTACCAAACAATACTTATTGGAATTGAAAACTCCAAATATAAAATTCACCAAAATATTATATCAATAAAATCTGTGCTCGATTTAAAAATAAATGAACTTTGGAATTCAAAGTTTTTATATAATTTATTTATTTATAAAAAAATATGTATGATTTAATTTTTTTTTAAAATTAGGTTTATCAATAATAATAAAAAAAAGATAAATCACATTAAGAATTAGTATTATTAAATACTTTTTAAATTTTGCTTTTAAAATACAGTAAAACAAGAATATTAAAAAGAAAAAACCCTAACAAACTTATAATTTAATTAATAATACAAGATTTTCATTTTTAAAAGACATCTGTAAATAAAAGAATTGTGGGGGGATGTAATAAAATTAGAATTCCTTTAAAATTGTGGTATTTTTACTATGCTTCGAAAGTAAAGTTAAAATCATATTTAATAACACTAATTTTTAATAAAATTTACTTATTTTTATATTAATAATTAATAATTTTATACTACAAAAATTATAACTTGAAAAGAATGCTTAATATATTGATTCATTCAATGAAAGAAAAGCTAGGGTTATGTGGACTAAAAAGGGTGGAAAAAGAAATTAAAAAGAGAGGTCAATTAGAATCAAATTAAAAGTCTTTCTAGGCTCAAAAATTTTCTTTATTGGAATTAGTTTAAATGGCAAGACTAGTTGGCTTGGCTAAAGGCACTTGTAATAATTACACTTATAAAGTTGTAATGGTCAATTTTCCAGAATACAAGTTTAGAGAGAACGTTGAACTTTGAATATTCTATTTCTACCCCAATACATGTCGACTTATAATTCATTATTTTCTAGTCCATTTTGGAATCAACTAATTTTGCTTACGTGTCCACCACATATTTGATTTTATTATAGGTCTTTAATTACTGGGTTTAGGTTTAGTTTATCTCTACTTATAGATAACTAAGCTTTTCCCTTTAATGTAATAAAACTTTTGGTATTATGTTTTGGACATTATGTTGTAAATGCATATCATAAAAAGGGACCGCTAGTGCTCTCATATTCAGCCTATTTAAATACACATGTAAATTATGTTGCAAAATATTTCATTCACCTAGTAATTATAACATTATTTTAAATTAAAAAAAATAGAATATAAAATGTCCAATTTTACTTGTTGAGATAAGAAATTTGATTAAGTGAATCAAATTCTTTCACTTAATCGGGTTGAAATTTCTCGAGGCCATTATATATATATATATTTATATTACGAATTTTTTAATTACCAAAGTTAAAGGTCATGGCTGATTTTTTTGGTAATTAGTACAAATTAATATTATGTTAGATGCAAAGAATTCCAAAGTTGTTTGTTATTAGGGCACAATATATAATGGAGTTCTTTTATCATTTGTCAAGCCAAATTGGGTATTTAAAATTAATTAATTGTTTGATGACAAATTAAAATAAACTAGTATTTGTCACAATGTCAATAATATCATTTCAGAATTCTACATAGGTTCCTTTTTAATTCATTCAACAGAGTGTTTGGAGGGGTGAAAAACTCCACTTAATTAGTGGGTAAGGGCACACCAATTAATCATAACCTTTATATAATCACGAACTATATATATTACTATTGATTTAAAGAAAAAAAAAAAAAAGGAAATTACAGACTAATTGACTAATGATAACCTCATAATCTTTCTTGCATAAGCAAAGTAATTAAAATCAAAAGTCATGTTTAATTAAGGATGGTAACATATGTTACTTATATTGTCAACATTTTGTGAGAGAAAGTGATGAAATTTTGGGTAGATATACCATCATATCAAAATTGACCTTGACCTGAGTCTTTGCAGTTTTGGGTCGTTGTGATGTTGGGAATGAATGAATGAATTAATGGCAGAATACCAAACTCCAGTCCAATCCAGGGATACATGTAATTAATTTCAACAATCTGGGGTTTGGAATGTTGAAATTTCAATTCAAAATTTGTGTCAATTGCTTAATTTCATCCTTTAATTGCTGGCAATAGATCATTAGATTTAATGGTAGCCAGCTACCACGTTTTGAAATCTCAAGTAAATAACAAGATCACACACACACACACACACACACACACACACACACACACACACACATATATCATCATTGACTTGGTAGTAATACTGAGTTGGATTTAATTTGGCTGGTGATCGTGATTTATACCTATTGCTATCCTTTTTAATTAAATAAAATACACTGCCAAATTAAATTAATTTATATTTTGTTTTTGTCAATTACCAACTCTCTTAATACCTATAACATCATAAATATTATATATATTCTCTTTCAAATAATTCTCTTGGCATAAAGTTGGTTCTAAACTTTTTTCTATTAAGAATTATGATTAACTTAGGATAAACAATTATACTAATATAAATTAGACTTGTTATTTATTAGTTACATAAACTATATATCCATAATATTTTTAATTTTTTTTGGAATATGTTTTTTTGCGAATTCGACAAACATCTCTTATGAGAATTATCTCTAGTGAATTTAAGAATAACATTTAGTATCGTTTTCACATTGTCATGTGAGAACATCAAACATGATAACACTATATTAAAATTATTTATTTATTTATTTAAAAAATAGGATGAGTATAGTCATATTTAATTATAATTATCTTTATTAATTATATTTCTATAGGTTTAATTAATCTCAACTTGCGTGTCACTTGTCAGTAATGTTTGATCACAAAAATAAGAAATATCACAAACACAAAAATAACAAAAAAAGGAGAATAGAATTATGGTGACATCCTTTATTATAAGCAATTATTTTAATATAGGGGAAAATAAATTATCATATTTATAGAATTATAAGTATTAATAATAACTGGTAGAAGTCCGTAGAAACCTTTAATCGACGATTAAAAGAAAAATTTTCAAATATTTTCAAAACCTTAATTTTCTTCCTTACTTCCTCTTGCCATTTCTAGTCCAAAAATGGTACCAAATCGAAGAAGAAATGATGGATAATCAATTGACAACAAAACATTGAAAGAAAAAGTTAAGGATTTGAAGAGATTTGAGAGAGAGAGAGAGAGAGAGAGAGAGGAACATTTTTAGAGAGAGAGACGAATGAAGAACAATGGGGAGTTGAATTCCCGTTATGGGTAAATATAGAAATAGGTGAAAAGACCATAATGCCCTAAAAACATTTTAGAAATTTCGAAATTGCCTACTAAAATTTACTTGGATTTTAAAACATGAATCACATAAAAGTATCAATACATTTAAGGATGTATCGATCCGTTTTTGGATCTGGAAAGAGTGTATTGATTTCTTTTGGCTCTACTATTGATCCGTTCATTAAAATTAAATATGAAAATTTCTTCGACATTGAGTATTATCCCTTTGCTTTTATATATCGATCTGATTTAGTTCGTAAATAATTTTAAACTCTCTGACTTGCAATGTATAAATCTCTTCTATGAAAGTATTAATTTGGTTAAGCTCGTAAATATTTTTGAACTCTTTATTTTGCTAAATGTCGATAATTTGATGAAAGATATCAATCTGTTAGGTTTTTTGTATCGATCTCTTCAGCAGGTATTGACCTGCATCCTTAAAGTATTGACCTGCATCCTTAAGGTGTCTATTTACCTTTCGGAGGCTCCGCCCTTAATCCTCTGCAAGAGCGTTGCCCCTTGACCCCGTAAGCATAGAGTGACATACAGAAACTCAATTTATGGTAAGTCTATAATACTCAATACACTTATACCGTAAAACTGACTTAAGTTCAACTAAGCCTCAATAATGTGTTAATTAACCATGATGAATCATGTGCGAAAATGAAAGTCATATAATGACTGTTTCAACCTTATGTTTGAAGAATAAGGTTTATAGTAAATTTACATTAATACCCCATTGATATGACTATCATTGTCATCCGAACTTATATCAACTTTTGATATCCTTTTAGAAGCATTCAATGTACTTACTATACTATATTATTGTCAAAATAATAATATTTTCGTAGGAAACTGTTTTGCTAAGAACATTTACTTCAAATGTCTTATCTTAACATATTACATTCATAAATTATTTACAGCATGTGTAAATAGTTGAAACAATATACAAATGTAAATAAAAAATAATTCTTTTATTTATTAGAAATAATAAATATCTAATTATAAATTAAATGCCGAGAAATATAAAACACGATTGGTATTTAGGCCATATAAACTAACACATACAACTACCTCTAAACTGGTTTCTAAGCCTTGTCATGGATTGACTAATCTAAATCAACAAAATAGCATTAAATCCCATTTTTCAAGCTTAAAATAATATGTATAGCTGTTGTGGAGTTGTCGTTAGTTTTTGTCGTGCAATCATCGTCCTTCAATTTCTCAATTATAATTGAATTTCTCTATTGGCAATTTGGAGAGACTTCATGTATTATGTAGAAATCACAAAAATTCAATATTATTTAAGTATATTCAATTTTGGTATCAGTGAAGTATTTGAAAGCGTTAGGATTCGAGGAAAATTGTTTAATGCGCACGTATAGTTAAATCCACACTTAGATAATAATACGCCATATATATATATATATATAGAGAGAGAGAGAGAGAGAGAGAGAGACTTAAATATATGATTTTATTTCTCTTTTATTTTCAAGATAATCATAAATAATTTTAAGGACTAGATTGAAAGAATTTTGAAATTTAAGGGGTTAAAATGTAAAGTTTTCATAAGTTAAGGGTAAAAGTACAAATAAAGAAAAATGTGGGGCCACTTTTAAAATATTTATATCATTATAATTATAGCCAAATAGTGTTGCTAAGTTAAGTTCAACAATTTACTAAATGAAGTCTAATTTAATTTATTTAACTTAAGCCTAAATTAAATAAAAATGAGCCCAAATGTAGTTAATTAAAAGTAAGCCCAAATCTTATGTTTAAGGTCTCAAATATTCTAGATAATTCTATATATATTTAGACTACTTAAATAAAACAAAAAAATTGGACAATAAAGAGGAAGCAAAAAACATGCATCAAGAGAAGACAAGAAGAGAAAACGTGAGCTAAGGAGGTAGCGAAGAAAAATCGGCAAGCAAAGGGGAGAAAAAAGAGAGGGTGACCAAAATAGGAAAGGAAACAAAGGAGGTGGTCGAATCTGGTGGAGAAGAGAGGGAAAAGAAAGAGGGAAATGTGAAGAAGGTGGAAGAAAGAAAGGAAAAAGAGAGAGAGAGAGAGACAAAGAGAGAGTTGCATTTTGGTAAGTATGTGTATGTTTTATGGATTTTGAAGTTTGGATTTATTATTTTTATGTTTAGGTAATGTTAAATTTGATTGTTAAAGCATGAATTAGAGATTTTGTTGTGTATAAATATGGTAAATATGTGTTGTATATGTGTTAAGTGGGAAGGTTGGATTATGATGGTGGTGTAAGAAATGCATGTTTTGCGTACATTTTAGTTTTGGAAAATTAGTGTTAGTAAATGATACATATATGGTAGGGTATGATCTAATTTTTTGTGGCCTTAATTTGATGACATTAGTGTATGACAAATGTAAATTTAAAAGGTGATAAAGCATGAAAAATAGTGTAAAGTTGTAGGGGTGAAAACTGTCGGCAGAATCTGTTTATACGCAGTGCAGCGAAAACGCTTGCATAACTAGGCGAAACTTGAATGGTCATCATGTGCTCCTATATGGGTGTGTTGGGGTTGGAAAGATGAATAAGTGAGTGTCTTAGGTCAAGTAATTAGGGGTGGAATGGTATTAAAATGTAGGACATGAAATTCGGATTTGGGTAGTTGTTAGAAATCGAGCAGGGCTCAAAAAAATGAGATCTGGGAGAGTTGTCGACTTCGAATTGATGAGTCGTAAAATTTTACAAAAACTAAACATATAAGATCATAACATATCTAAAAATCAACTCATTTCACTAAGAAATAAGATCAAAGAAAATTTTTGAAAATGGATGTCCTATCAATGACGTATCTTATTTCAGTGAGTCAAATGTTGAAAACTTTGCGTAACTTAGGTAATTGGAGTCAAAAACCAAATTTGTAAAGTGTGGTGTAAATTAAACTCATAATAGAGTGTGTCACCAAAAATTTGGGTCAAAATACATTGTCGATTTTGAACGGCGCATGTTTGTCGCAAGTATAAAGCGTACCCCATTCATAAAAAAGATGTCTAGCCTAAATTCAAATTGTATCTAATGGATATTTCAATTATATTATTGTTTAGTTAGGTGATAAATTATGCATACCATATTTATTTTATTTGTAAACCTTGTTCTTTGAACATAAGAGTAAAATAGTTATTTAATGATATTCATTTTCACACATGCATTGATTAATTTGAGTTTATTAGCCATATTTAATGGACAAATATGTGATTTGAATAAGGATTCTGTTATTTGATATAATAGTTAAAATGTGAGGTGAAAATATGAATTAGAATAATTCGATAATGGGATTTCATTGCTAGAAAGCGGGAAAATGGCCTTAGTTAGTTAAACTTAGTGAAATGGATTAAAGTAAGGAATTTAGTCACGTTTTCCATGAGAATTGCATTTAGTGCACTAGCATTGATTATTTAAATAATGAACTCATAAGTTATGCATGTGTGGTATTAGGTTACGATAATCCGAGAGAAGAACTGAGTAGGCGCGAGACTGTTAGTGGGAGTGGTTACCCTCCTATTATTGTGAGTAAATTATACATACAAAAATAGTAAATATATGCGTGTAATATTTATATGTATTCTTGGGTGCTAAAAACAAGCTGCATTATGATTTAAAATAAAATTTGAACTTAATCTGTTTATAAATTTGAACTTAATTTGCATGATATTGGGATATTTTACCTAATTAGTTTGCTGATTGAAAATGATTAGATATACATACTGAAATGGTTGGGGAGGCCAAATTTGATTTATATATTTTTATGATCATTGTTTGGAAATAATATGGTCGGAAAGGCCAGGTTTGATTTAAATACATTGAAAACCTTGATTGTAAATGATTTGTTTTTAAGCAAGTATATTGGTGATGAGGTCATTAAGGTTGGTTATTGATATATGGCTAGTGAGCCAAGTTATTTACTATTTATATAGGGTTGTAACCTGTGGACTGACCTATGAGAGGCTGCATAGGTTATTAGTGCCGTAGTGGAGCTGTATAAGAGAGGATAAGCCATGGTAAACCCATTGTGAGCTAGTGCGTGGATGTGCTATTATATAGAGACCCTATGAAAAGTCCTGGCGGCTTTATAGGGATCTCATAGACTTGACGGATATGTCAAGGATAGTCACTTTATTACCAAGTGACTACTTGAAGCCAACATCAATGAGACGGACATTATTTTCTAATTGTATGTTTTACAAGAAATAAATGGTTTATAAAGAATGATAAACAGTTTCCAGTTTTATAAACATTCATTACATATGGTTTTATGCATGAAAATGATCACTGATAGTTTTTGACGTTACCTCGGTCAAGGTAACAATCGGAAAAGTATGGCCAATCTGGTTTGATTGTTTAAAATTAAATATAGACCTAAATTCTGACTTACAAACATTTATTGTACATGAAATGTATATATGTATTTTCGAGCATGATATTAATGAAAAATCTCAATATCAAGATTTCGAAATGCGTGTGCATGTATTTATATATGTATGTACTTTATTTACTCATTGAGTATAGTTGTATATTCATTCCGCACAATTACAAATTTTAGGTTAAGAGCATCAATACTCGCAGAGTATTGGGTAGCAATAGAGAGCTTACAACGCTACAGGTAGGTTACTTACTGGACTCACATGTGTGAATGTCCCACTGAATGATTGTAAATGGATTATTGTAATACTTTTGTAAATTAAAAGAAGATTAAATGTTTATATTTTGTTCAACCCTACTGTAAAATGATTTCCATGATGTTATTTTTATTAAATGATATTTGTTGTAGATAAATTGATCATAGAGATCAATTTTTGATGGATGGGATCTATTGTGTATGAACTATTTTCAAGATAATATGTTTTGATAAGAAGGCCTTACAGGCTCTTTTGATACAGTCTGGGTATAAATGATGTATTATGAGGATTGTGATGATTGTTATGGGTGGACCCTAGGTTCGGGGCATGACAATTTTAGTGGTATCAGAGTACTTGGTTTTGAAAGATGCTTTTAAATGATTTGAAAATAGTTTGATATTTTAAAACGAGTTAAACGTGGTTTTGAAAATGATTTTTTAACTTATCTAGTGGATATTAAGTGAGTCAAGTCATAGATAAGTATATGCTATTGTAAAGCATATATGATTGAACTCCGTCTCTTTTTATAGAAATATGTCTCTATGTAAGGGAAGAGGAAGGGGTAGACCACGGAGACAAATGATCCCCGATACAAAATAAAGGTTTCTTGGCAACAAT
>JAXCLQ010000078.1:0-10447 GCA_035584115.1 Cedrela odorata
CGCAGATTTATTAAGTTAATCTAAGCTCCCCAGCAACGGTTGTGCGCCCGAAAATCCATTTCTTGAGTCGCACTTCCGCTGCACTCAAAAAAAGAGCATGCTGCGTTCCCTGTTCTGTTCAGGTTAATTTATGGATGGAAATTATACATGATAGTAAGGGAAGTCTAAGACATGGTGCATGGATGGATTACTATGAAATTGTTCTACATGATTCTATTATTAATGTTTTTTTTATTATTATGATAAAAACTTTTCATCTATATGGTAATTTTTTTTATATGGTTATTGGAAACACTACATTGTATCATGATTTTGTTAAAATATTTTTAACGTGTATACTCACTGAGATGTATAAACTTATTCTTTTAAAAAAAATTTCCCTTCTTGGTAATTGATAGAACAAGAAGTTATCGTCTTCCATAGCTTCAAAGATTGAACATATTTGACGTGGTAGGCATTTATTCAACACAGTTTAGGAATTAAAATTTTATTTTGTTAATGTATTTGTTATCTTATTGTGACTTTTGGGTTTGTATAAGTATATATATAAACATAAATAAATAGTAATTATGAATAATGAGGAAGATACCTAAATCTTATTTATATGGATGGATGTGGTTATATATATATATATATATGAGAATCATGGGTTGTATATTTGAGGATAATTTGCAAGATGAAATGGATGAATATATAGAGGATACTCTACCGGAATTTAGGTTAAATTTCAGTTGGGGTGTTTCAAAAATCCCATGGTAATAACTATTTCTATTTCGTATTTCCGTCTAAAATGGATTTACTCATTTCAAAACAATATTTAACATGTATATAATCATCATATACTTTCAATTAACCCCAAATCAACACAAATCTCCATTTCTTATACTAAATCATAATAAATCTCGGATGAACAGTAAACTCTAAGATTTCAACTTATTATCAAATCTTAAAATCAAGCCTATAATGAGTTAATAAGCATGCCTTTAATCTGTAGAAGTCTTTAGGAAACTCACATTATGGTTTGAATGCAAAACCCCCAAATGCTCTTCGAAGCCCTCGTTCTTTCCTTCTTGCTTCTAGGTAAGAATCGGTATCAAGTTAATGTGGGAAGGATGGGCAATCACTTAGTAACCAAATTTGAAAGAATGCTAAGGGATTTGCCGAAATGTGTGAGGAAACTAGAGAGAAAGAGAGAGAGAGAGAGAAGGGTGTTTTAGAGAGAGAGGAAGATGAACGAATGAAAAAGACACTAAGGAGTTAATCCCTCTCGTGGGTATTTATAATAGTGGACAGAAAGACCAAATTGTCTGTCGAATTTTACCCAGATCTGCTTCATGTATTGATACTTATGGTCTGAGTATTGAAACTTTAGGGCTGGTTATGGATACCTTTGATCTAGGTATCGATCCTTTCCTTAAAAAATAAATACGGGAGTTTCCATCGATCTCAAGTATCAATACATTTGCCTTTATGTATCGATCCCCCTCATTTTGAAGTATCGATCTGGTTAACCTTGTAAATATTTTTCAACTCTCTGTCTCAGCATGTATCGATACCATTGATGAAGATATTGATCTTGTCTAACTTGTAATTATTTTTGAACTCTCTGTTTTGTCATGTATCGATACCATTCTTCATAGGTATTGATCTGATCAATTTGTAATTTCTTCTTAAGTCTCAGACTTGCAAAGTATCGATACCTTTTATGAAGGTATTGATCCCTTCATCAGGTACTGACCTGTAACCTTAATGTATTGATGCATTTGAATAATGTATCGATACTTCCATTCCAAATATCAATCTCTTCATACTCAGAATAGATTTTGATCATTTTCTTTTCATTCCCTAGCACCAATTTCATTTACCTTTTGGGAGCTCCACCCTTGATCCCCTACAAAGGCGCTGCCCCTTGACCCTGCTCACTAACGAGCTAGCGAAATCGCCGAATGCATTAACATAAGGCTCTATGCGGAAACCCAATATATGTTAAATTCATCTCATAACATTAAATTCATTATATTTATATCATTTAACTAAAAGTAAATTCACTGAAGCCTCGATACTATGTCAATTAACCATTACCATGCATGTGTGAAATGAATGTCATACAAATGACTACTTTACCCTTATATTCAAAGAACAAAGTTTAACACTTCATGCATGTTAATATAATACGAAAAATATTTTTTCACAACCAATAGATACCCATGGCCGAATTACATACTTCCTCAATTGTGGAAAAACAATTTCAGCACCAATGAATGAACATGTGAACACCTTTCATTATTAGAAAAATCCAATCATTAAATACGTTAAGTATAACACTTATTCACACATTATATACATGTTCAATCATCTGAAAAATAATTTTTTAGAATATTACACACTTAAAATTGAGAAGATAGTGCAATTTTTGAAGATGAAAACTGATTTTTCATACAATCATCAACATGCATGAACAACAATGTATCTAATACATATAATAGCCATGGAAAATTAATTTATTGCATTTAAATATGATATGCAAGGAGCCATTTGGCTCTGATACCATTTTTTGGAAACTAAGAATGCATGAAGAGGATGACAAATTAGATATGCAAGCTAAGAACAAATTTATAATTTGCAAAATTTTTCATGGCATTTTCCAATTATAAACTGAATTTGTAAGAGGGATTTGATGTGTTTACCTTTCTTCAATGGATGCTTGGTGAAAATAAATAGCAGTAGACTTGAAAAATACAAATTCTCCATAGTTTTTAACAACCCAAGAAAAATTTTGAGAGCATAAATCGTGAGAGCGAAAGAGGTAAAGTGTTTCTTTTTTAGGTTAAATGTGAAACACTTTCACTTTTATACTCAAGGACCCATGTGCAATTATTTTATTATCAATGGAGTCCTTACAAAATTAAATTTTATAAATCTTACCCCATGTTTTGCAAATAGATCATTGGACAATCAAGTATTGTCAAAAGGGCAAGCAAACTACTTTAGTTTTTATTTTAAACCCTTGGAATATATTTATATTTATTTTTAAGTCCTTTAACTTTTAAAAGATTATTATTTACTTCATACTAAATATTTCAAACACTTTCTTGTAACAATTATTAATCTCATTAATAATTATTTGGGCAATTTTAACTCTTAAAATTGTCTTAATTTATTTTATGTTACAATTACATATGATAATCTCTTACCATCCTTGGATTTTACTAGCCTCCTTTAGATAATCCATTTTCTCTCACATGCTAATATATCTCACCCAGGTTATTGGTGTGACCATGTGGGATTCTCGTGGGTTAGCCATGTCCCAATTTCGAATCACATCCTAAATTAATTTCAAAAACACTGACTATAGGTACTATCTAACAATATGTCATAGCCTCTAAACTACGGCAAGTTAATTACTCCTTTAAATCCTGTTTTATTCTTACTATCATATTTACCATGTACGTAATATTCTTGTGTTGTATATATCCTTATCGAGTACAGATTTATGGATGTTAAAATTCCAAACTTGATATTTAAGTGAGCTGATGATCAATAAGTTTGGAACTTGTCATCACGAACTATTTCTTATAACTTTAAATACACTATGGCCAAAGATTTATTTTTTTGACAATTATTGATGCCTACTTTAGGAACTCGGATACGGATTGAGTAAGTGGAAACTCCATTCCTAAAATTTCAAGTCAACGGATCCCATCTTAACCATCGTTCGTTTCTGCGTGCGATTAACGCCTTACCAAACCGACTTATTATATGCGACATGACTAGCCTTGCATGTAAACACCTGATTTCATCATACACTAATATAACCAAGCGATTAATCATTTACATTATGTTATTCCATGTAATTTATAGTTTGTTTTGGTCATATTTAATAAACGGTTCTCTAACATTAAATCTACATTAATGCCCCAAAAGTCTGACTATTATCGTCATACGAACTTATATTAACTTTTGATATCTTTTCATAAGCATTCAATATTCCTACTATATAATATTATTGTCCAAATAATAATGTTTCTATAGGGAATTGTTTTGATAAGAACACTTACTTCAGATGTCTTATCCGAACTTATCACATTCATAAATTATTTACAACTTGTGTAAATAGTTGAAACAACATACAAATGTAAATGAATAAAAATTATTTTATTTATTAAAAAATAATAAATATCTGATTATAAATTAAATGCTGAGAAATCTATACCCCGATTGGTTTTTAGGGCATATACACTGTCAAGGGTTAAGAAATTATACCCACATTATAAATTTGAAAAAACCAACTGTCTCCAATTGTCTCCAAGCATATCTACATGTCAATTTATTGATGATATTTCTGGTTTATATGTTGGAAACTTGATTAAGATTGAAATAAAATATTACAAGCTTCAACAAGCCTTGATCAATTTTCTACAACTACAAAAATGTTCCTAATTATTAAAAAATAAGATATTACAAGAGAAAATATTTTTTTTCTTTCATCCTTTTACTAGAATGAATTTTTTATTTTTCTTTGAAAATATCAAGGAACATTTTTCTTCCTCTCTCTTTAAGTGACTGTATCTTCCTTTTTTTTTCATTCTCTTAATTTTTTTTGTTTTATACTTACACATGTATCAAAATACATAAATGAAAGTAAGCTTGGCGATTTTAGATTGGTGCATTCCAAAATCCATGAAATTTAATTCATTCATTAAAGTTTTTGATTTCATCAAATTACTTAACAATTAAATAATAATAAATATTAATAATAAAATCAAAAACTTAGGTGTCAAAATTCCTTACCATTGACTTCCATTATTATGGATAAACATTAATAAGATATTGACACTTGGCCACTTTACATAATGTCGTTTGTCAAATAAGTATTTAATTAAATATTTCAAAAATATTTAATTCATAAATATTATATGTCATAATCCATACCCTTGACTTGAATCATAATGAATAAGCAAGAGGAAAAATTTGACACTTAACAATATTTGATTTTGCCATTTGTCAAGTAATGATTCATTTGATTTTATCACTTCGCAACATCTTATAGTGCTACTTGTCAGACAATTATTTATTTGTTTTACAATAAGATTTATTAAATATTAATAAATAAATAATTTATTTATTTATTAATATATAAATCAAACAATATATTAATTTATCTCTCATATATTTGTAAATCATATTTATGGTATTAATAAATTATAGGAACATTTTCTGAACTTACAGGTGCTTGCAATTTATTCTTTACTTTTTAAAGAATAAAATTATCTTTCGATCAACTTATTGGTGTAATTTAATTTTTTTCAATACGAAACATCATTAACTGGTTTAATAATATTTATTTTATATATCGTCAACTTACCGATTAATGTGTGTGACCTCTTGGGTTTACCATGAACTGGACATAAAACAATACGAACCTTTTCGCATCACTTTAGTACAACTCATTATAACTGAAGTTTTTAATAATCATAAGTGACTTCTAGCAAGATATCATGACCCACAGAACACAGAGAATATATTTTTGGATAAACTCATATTGTCGCATTTACGTGTAGTAAAGTACCTCTGTTGTCGACTCATGATCAAGTGCGGGTCATGGTGTCGTCAAACCCCTAACTCAATCATAGGATCAAAAACTCAATTATATTCAGGATTTGTGTATCTACAAAATTCATTTTCAGAAACTACATATTCTAGCAATAAATTTTATTCCCACGTATGAATGTCCTATCTAAGATCTAAAGCTCAAATATCTGAGCTACCAGATTCCATGTTAATCATCATCTATCCTCATACAATAAGAATGCATTGGCATCAAGCGTCTTTCACTAAGCGTAACTAGCATAGTGTGATATACATAAGTGAACGATATGCCTTAGTGCAAAAAACAACTGTGATATCTCAGGTCAAAGGACTAGTGGTACACTAGTATGATTATGTTACGTATTATTGACTATGGATAATCACTCATATCATTCATCACGTTTTGTCACTTTCAGTAACGTATTCCCAAACGTATTACCAATATTTATGATCTTGTGACATGGGACATGTCACCAAATTATTAGCATCGAATAATAATAAGTAGTAGCAATAAAACATGCCAGTCATGCAATGTTATTATCCCTAGTAACAATACTTCAATCGGGAATTGATTTAGATGTATTTAAATCGGAGGTTCTTGGAACAGTGAACTCGCAAGCTCTGTTTCCGTGTGCAGCGGAAGCACGAAGCATGAAATGAAATGTCGGGCTCGCAACCACCACAGGGGAGCCATGGTTATGTTGATAAACCTGCGAAACAGACTCCCTTTCGATCTATAAATGCACACATGCATATTACAGTTTACAAAACCATGATCTGTTTCAAAAACAAAACAAAGAAAAACCTAACCTTTAGCCTAGCAATCCGAAATAGCAACTGCCTTGCTTTCTTGGGTGTCCACACACGTCAGTGTTGAGGATGCTGGTTCTGGCTTGGTTGGGATCTTTGAGCTTTGGTTTAATCTTCACCAAGCTTACCAAGCTCTCTCTCTCTCTAGCCTTTCTCTTCCTCTTTGTTCTGGTTCTTGTCCTGGTTCACAACCAAAACACTACACCAAGCTGCTGTTAGTTGAAGAAAAGGAAGAGGCTCATGGTTTCTCAAAAACAGAAAAAAGAAACGAAAGAAAATAAAGAAGAAAAAAAACTTATATTCTATGTTTGTATATCTGTATATATGTATATGCAAACTTAACCTTTAAGCTTTCTTTGTTAAGCAAATCTTTCCACCGACTCCCACACTCATGAATAAGCCCACTTGTATTTACAAAATATCACGAAGAAATTAATGCAAGAATGAGTCACGGTTGATAAAGTCGTCAATATGCATTCTTTAATCATATGCATGCACTCCTTTAATACACATATATACATACATTAATGCATTAATACATTATTAATACATTAATACATTATAAATATAATATATATATCAAAATGAGAGAGAGAGAGAGAGAGAGAGAGAGAGAGAGACATACATATATGTATACATTTATATACACATATATTAATAAATATCTTACATATATATATATATATCAATAATATATATTTTAGATATTTATAATTATATTAATATATAATTAACAATTATATTTTATGATTACTTTAATCATATTAAAATATAATAATAATATATTAATATTATTGCATCCATAAATCATATTTGCAGTATCCCAAAATTAAACAGAAATAATTTTCACTCATACGCGTGCTAGCATGTCAGAGCCAAAAAATATATTCTTTACAATAAAGAATCAAATTGCTACCCGATCAATATCTATACAATATCATTAACTAGTTAACGATTATTGTGTAGTAGCAATAGCCATCATCATTAAGTAACCGACTATGTGTGTGACCCCCTAGGTTCACTATAAGCTGGACATAGGTAGACACAAACTCCTTCGTATCACTTTGGTACGACTCTTTGTAACCAAAGTTTCCAATGATCATGAGCAACCTCTAGCAAGATGCCACAACCCCCAGACATTAATGAATCCATATAGCCGTACATACATATATAAAGTCCCTCTACTATCGACTCCCGATCAAGTGCGGGTCATGGAATCGTTAAACCCCAAACTCAATCATAGGAACAAGGCCTTGAATCATATACAGGAATCATGTATCCAAAAACACCATTCCAGAAACATGTACTCTGGCTAGATATTTCTTTTCCCATGTGTGACATCCCTACTTATGATCTCAAGCTCTAATATCTAAGCTAGCAGATTCCATCTTGGTCATCACCTATCCTCTTACACCTACACACATTGCCAGCAAGCTTCTTTCAGCAAGCATGGCTAGCCCGATGCGATATACACAAGTGA
Organism: Cedrela odorata; assembly: GCA_035584115.1. Lineage (NCBI taxonomy): Eukaryota > Viridiplantae > Streptophyta > Magnoliopsida > Sapindales > Meliaceae > Cedrela > Cedrela odorata. The sequence goes on from JAXCLQ010000078.1 coordinate 7,880, forward strand.
ACGATGTACCTCAATGCAGAGGGCAGTCGTGACACCTTAGGTCAAAGGACCAGTGGTACACTAGTACAGCTGTGTGACATATCATTGACTGTGGATAATCACCTATGTGATTCGTCACGTTTGGTCACGTTTAGTAACACGCATTCTAACGTATTACTCATGTTTATGCTCTTGTGACATGAGACTCGTCACCTAACTATTAGCATCAAATACTAATCCTTGACAGCATCAAACATACCAGTCATGCAATGTCATACTCCCGTATGATAATACCTCAACCGGGAACTAATTTGGATGTATTTAAATCAGACTTTGTACTCATATATACAACTCCTTACAGATAGAGTCCTGACGTCATAATACATCATGGGATCTCATTTTCCATTTTATACATATAATATCTATATATATATACGCAACTGTATATGCAAAATGATATAAATGCCAATTTTTCTTTTGTAAATCCATTTACAACCAATAGGAACAATTTCCTTTGGTGGATCAACAAGTGACCACACTTGATTAGCATACATGGAGTCTATTTCAAATTTCATAGCTTCAAATCATTTTCCTGAATTGACATCTAATATCGCCTCTTCATAGATTTTAAGATCTTCACTCTGCATATCTTCTCTTATCATAAATGATTCAAAAAGGAAGAAGTATCTCTGCGGAGGATGTGATTTTCTAGTTATTCTTCGAAGAGGTTGACCTATAGAAAGCTGAGAATTAGATTGAACATGTTTATCTATAGGTTCATCTATATCAATAAGCTTGTCCATATGAGAATGGTCAACATCAAGCTCTCCAGACTTTTCTAAGAGCTCGATCTTTCTGCCTACACCGCTTTTCTCAATGAGCTGACTCTTGAGGAACTGTGAGTGTCTACTGATTAAAATTCTTTGATATGAAATTTAAAATAATATCCCAAACTTTCTTTAAGATATCCAACAAATCGGCATTTTTCATAATTTGCGTCTAGCTTCTTAAGTTTAACAATTTAAACATAATCTAAACAGCCCAAGGCTCATGTGATTGAAGTTTGGTAACTTCCTATATCATATCTCATATGGGATCTTAGTAACTGCTTTGGATGGGGTCCTGTTCAAGATGTACATTGTAGTATTCAAGATGTATCCTCAAAGATATATAGGTAAGTCTGTGAATCTCATCATAGACCATACCATATCAAGTAAGGTACAATTCCTTCTTTCTTATACATTATTATTCTGAGGTATATAAAGAGGAGTAAGTTAAGAGATTATATCATTATGTTTAAGAAAATCTAGAAACTCGATACTTAAGTATTCTCCACCACGATCAGATTGTAGAATTTTAATACTCTTTCTTGTTTATTTGTTTACTTCTGCTTTGAATTCTTTAAACCTTTCAAATGATTCAAATTTGTAATTCAATACGTACATATAACCATACTGTGAATAATCATCAGTAAAGGTTATAAAGTATGAGAAATCACCTCTGGCCATTTCACTAAATGTGCTACACATATCTGTGTAGATTAATTCAAGAATTTCATTAGCTTTTTTCCCTTGACTAATAAAGGATGATTTGGTCATCTTAATTGAATACATGATTCACAAAGTTAGGTAAAGTTCAAAACCCAATAGACTTATAAGTCCATCAATACCCATCTTTTTAATCTGTTTCTTTCCAATATGACATAATTTATGATACTATATTAATCTTAAATTAATTTCATTTCTAAATTTTTTCTTATTAATGATATTGTCATGTTAATTTCATTTGTCTCAAGAACATACAATCCATTTACATCAAACTAGTGCTAACTAGTTTATTTCCCAAATAAATATAACATTTACATCAATTAAAAATAAAAGTGTAACCTTGCTTACACAATTGATTAACCAACAAAATGTTTCTATTGACTATATCAAATTACATAACTTTATACTATATAAAAGTATGGCCTGAAGGCAAAACTAGTCTGAATGTGCCTGAGTAGGTAGTAGCAATAGTGACTCCATTTTCCATCTTCAATGTCACTGCACCATTCTCTAGTAACTGTTTACTGTAAAAGTCCTGTAATGACATACAAATATGCGAGGTGGTAGCTGAATTAATAATCCAAGAATATAAATATGAAATAACTTTTAATTAAGTTTCAACAATATGACAAGAAAGCTTACCTTACGTCCACCTCTATCTTAAGCTCTCTGGGTAAAGAGGACAATTCCTCCTCCAATGGCCTAGCTTCTCGCAATGATAATACTCATCATTTGCCTAGCTTTTTGCAATATGCTTGCCTTTGCCCTTGCCCTTTCCTTTTTTCTTAGAGACATCTACTTCTGGTCTATACCCAGAGGTTTTTTTGCCCTTTTTATTAAATGTCTTATTTGAATACACAATGGTAACAACAATCTCATTTCCTTTCCTTTTATAAGTTCTTTTATGAAAGGAAACAATTTGTTTCATAAGTTTGGTGAGAGAATATTCCAGTTTGTTCGTGTTATAGTTTGTAACAAACTGGTCAAAGTTAAGAAAGAGGAACTGTGTTGGAGATATGCCCTAGAACCAATCGTGTCATAC
>JAXCLQ010000080.1:0-10439 GCA_035584115.1 Cedrela odorata
CAAAAATTTATTTTTTTAATAATTACACCACTTAAAAATAAATTTAAAACAATATAAAAAAATAAATTTATTTTTTTCAATTTGAATCAAGTTACATCCAGATATTCATATAATACTTGGGTCTAAACTCGAAATAGTATAAATTTAAAAATTAAAGTCCAAACACAATCTTTTTTATTCGGGTGAGGCCCAAGCCTGTGTGGGCTCGAACCGGGTCAAGGTTGGACTTTTTCCCCATCCTTAGTACTAAGTATTGACCATAGTTAGCAGTTGTTGTCTTTGTTGATCCGTACATATTACATTGTTTTACTGATCACAGTAAAAAGGCGGCATTCATTGGATGGATTAATCATATTTATAACTCGTAGAGGAATCTTGCAATGCTTCCTCATATGCATTGTCTTGATTCTTATTTATTTATTATATTTATTTTGAAAACACAGTGTGGTTGAAAGCAAAATGCAATTTGTGATAAGGCAACAAGCCCTAGCTGCCCACCGACCGACCATATAATAAAATTGAATGAAAATCATATATGATGGTAAATTGCAAGAAAATAACCATTTTCATCCATAGCATTATTATCATGTTGTATATTCCCATTTCCCAACGCTTCCTCGTCCTATGTTTTCGCGATTCTAAACTGACTCTTATCATTACAAATACCTATTTCAATATTAATTTAATTTCATAATCTTTTAAATAAAAATAAAAATTATATATATATATATATATTTCACTTACATCACAATTAATAATTTTATTTTTTAACGTTAAAAATCCAACCCAGCCGCGCTTCTAAATCTCGTTGTTCAAACCCAAATTAAAGAAAATCTTACGTTGTATGTACCGCATCAAATTCTAAATTACAAAAATCTTGTACTCGGACTGATGCACTTTAGATAATAACTTAATCTTTGATTTAAAATATTAAAAACAAAAACGAAAGTGACACGCGTCAGAAAATGATGCAGATATGATGTTGAAATCCATGATAGTATTGCCCATAATCAATAACTCGTAATTCTCCCACACTGGATGATTCCCAGAGTTTCTCTTTCTTTGATTTATTGCTCACAAATTAAACCCTTTTTTTTTCACAATTATTACCAACATAAGAACGACCGCACACAACCAAACCCCTAGTTGACGATCCACCCCACACCGCTCTCACCACACCACCACCACCACCACCCCCCCCAACCAAAGTCAACAAATATAAACCTTAGTGGGCCACCCCCAGTGGGCGCCATCCCCTTCCCGAAACATCAAACAGTTGACAACGACACAGTTTTGAGTCTACAGTCAGTAAGTACGGCGTCGTTTATTTAACTCAATAATAAATCTGAAGAAATTGCTTTGCGCTTAACATTGTTTTTCATTGAAATTATAAAATATAATAAAAAGACACAGTATTTAAGATATTTCCCATCAACATTTTACTTCATTTTCCGTCACATACTGAAACTCGAAGTTTCTACAATATATTAAAATATTTAAAACAACTTCTTTGCCACTTCTTCTGGTATCCATAGCTGTTTGGGAATGCAGAGTATAAACAGCTGATGAATTTTCTTTTGTTTGCTTTATTTCATGCTTAAAGCATGAAAGCAACATCTCTTGAATCAAATTTCACCTTAATTTATTTATTAAAAACTCTCCCTCTTACTCTTTTTTCTTCTGTGTACTGTTAATAAAGAACAGCTGCCATAAACCACACCAAAACTCCCATTTAACCAAATTGATTGGATATTGTGTGTGAGAAGGAGGGAAATTAAAATCTCATGACTTCAGTCCAGTTGAGATGGTGGTTTTGTGTCTTCTTTCTTCCTCTTAATATCTGGACTAGTTGTTGTATTATGAGCAGAATTTGTACATGATCCAACTGTTATAATATCCCCTGTTTTATTATAGCTCAAGCATGCAGCATCCAACACCCCATCTGGGCTGTGGGGCACAACAGATGAAACTGAGACATTTGCTGAACCGTTCATCAATGACAAATCTTTAATCAGTTCAACACACTTCAACACTCTTTCCTGCAAACCAAATCCCATTTCATTAAATCATCTAATTAGTGAAAACAAGAATCAAGATTTTCAAATTAGTAAAGTATAATGGTCCAGCCTTGGGGTTATTTCTGTGCGAACCCGCCAATTTAGATTTTACCTTGTCTACATTTATGATGAAACAAGATATGGCTTTCTCAATGTCTTTTGCTTGCACATCTCCTGACACAGAAATCGCAACAGCTGCAGCAATTTCAGAAGGCTTGAACTCCAAGAAGTCAATACCTGCATTCAAATCCCACCCAGCTCTGAATCAAACCTTTTAATTCTTAAGAACAGAAAAAAGTACAAAATAATAACAAATTTTGCATATACAATGAGAAAGAAACCTTTAATTGTAAATAATATGAGTTGTGCTGATCTAGTGATGATGTAAGTTGTTGATGGATGTTGATCACCATTGATCTTAGTAAGAAAGTAATCAATGAAGGAGCAAGGAGTTAAACAATGCATTCTCCACTTCAATGTGCACAACACCAAAAGTTCCATTCTCCGTATGGTTTTAGCTTCAAACACATACTTGGGTTCTCCCACCTGCCGTTAATCCACATTACCAAGACAATCAGATTGGAAGAAACAAAGAGACTATCACCAATTTGAATAATATAAATTGGTTAATGAAATGACCTTAAATTAGCATATACATTGTTTTGAGTACCTGTAATTCAATCAATAGAGGCACTTCAGTTTCCTCCATTTTGACTGCAAGTGACAAACAAGCTACAGCTAGCAATTGCACAGTCCAAGTTTTGCCTTCCTGCGTTTCCCAAAAATATGAAAAACAAAAATCAAAGGTGGAGATGATGAGCAAAAAATAATACTATATGCTAATAAGTAACGAAAAAAAGACTCGTACTTGACGAGCCTTTTCATTTCTGAACTTACAGGTAATTCATAAATTGATAGGAAGCGATCCAAGTAGTTCATAGATAGACAAAAACACAATGGTCCGAATCTGTAATGTTCATGAGCCTGTTGATGACAGTACCTAAAACTCAGTCAATCGCCCATCACAGGAACCAAGAAAGAGAATTTCTTTATTAACATAATACAGATTACGAATCAATTCACTGAAAACGTAAGAAACTAGCAAAACTTGAAAGGGAAAATCACGAAAGCAAACGGGTTGTAAAACAACTAGTCAAGGAAAGTTGAAAAACAGGAAAATGATTAACAATTTATTTATTTATTTATTAAAAAAGACACCCCACAAAATAAATTACTGATATGAAAGTACCCACTTCAAAAATCAAAAGAAAAACAATTAGAAACCCAATGTAAGGAAATTGGGTCGAGATAAAAAATAAATAAAAAACCCATAATGTTGTTGAAAACCCAAGACCAAGTTGCAGAAACCTGAACAACAGTCATTGAAAACACTAGAAAAACAAATTTAAGCCAAGAAAAGGCGACCATCAATAGATCAAAAGAAGTAAAAGGAAAAAAACCAGTTGACAAGACGGATAAAAGGAAAAAAAAAAAAAACAACCTTCCAAATCCAATCGAGAGCCTCTCTCCTAACTCTCGAGTCCAAATCCCCACAGCGCATTCTCTTGAGATAATCATCTTTTGGCAAATGCTCTCTCTCATTCGCTACCATTTCCCTAACTCTCTCCTCAGATTGTAATATAAAATCCATTACGGAACAAGATCTACCATTGTTAAAGTTCGGGTTTTGATTGTTTTCGTGGTGCCAAGAAGGGGAAACCCCAAACTCACCATCATCATTTGTAACATTACAATCAAAATCATCAAAACAAGTGTTTGTGTTCTCTGTGCAAAGAAAATTTGAGCCAGCACAGTGAAAATTATCTGCCATTTTTAAGCACCTTAATAATAAAACCAATACATAAAAATAAAACCCAAGAAAATATTCATCAAATGAGTGTTTTTTGATCAATGGATTTGTGAGTGAAGAGCAATATTCATTTTTTTCAATAATAGCCAAAAAGAAAGAAGCACAGAGACAGAGAGAGTGGGGCTGGCTGTGGCTATCGACGGACTATAGCAAGGAAGAAAGGTTTATGTAGGAAACGTACATTTTTTTAGGGTAAACAAGAGAAGAGATTGCTATAGAAAGAGAGAGATAGAGTCAGTAAAGGATGGTAGATTAAAATTAACAAAGAGAAATAAAAAAAAAAAATTCGAAAGCAAAAATATATAAATTAAGTAAAACAAAAATGGAAACAGAAAAAGCAAAATGAAAAATTAAATAAAAAGAAACAATATCACGAGGGTAAGTCATCATTGCTATAAGTTAATCATTTTATAAGTTGTCTTCAAAAAAATTATGTACAATATTGCTAGAAAAATAGGTATCCCATGTCAATGTCATGTTGATGATTAATATTTTAATTAATTTTAATTTAAATATACCAGTTTATAATTTATGGACTCAAATTGGTATGTAAATTAAAGAGTACAGACATTAAAAGTAAAAGTTTGTTTATATCAAGAGTTGGTATGGTCAATTACTAATTAAATTTATAAGATTGTTTTTTAAAAGAATTTTTTTAATAAATTATTATATAATATCATATTATTTAGGAGTGTGTAATAATTTCGGTTCGATCCGAAACTACCAAGAACCTAATCGAAAAAATTGATTTCGAATCGAAACTGATTTTTTTAAAGTAGATTTATGTTCTAAAGATTGTGAAATCAAAACCGAATCAAAGAATCAGTTCAATTTTAAAAATATATTTTTTTAAGTTAAAGAAATTGAATCTCACCTCATATTTAAATACAAACTCTTAATCATTGAACTATATATATAAAATTACATAATTTATCTTTATTCGTTGAGATAGAAAAAATTAATCAATGTGTTTATAATGTTTTATTTAATTTAATTTATAGTGATGTGTATATATTTAATTTAAAATTGTCAAATAAATTAACAATTATAATAAATAAATATATACATGGTATAATATTATTAGATATGTAATTGTACTATCATAAAAAAATTAAATTTATCTTTTTAGTAATATGTAATATTAACTCAGTAATGATACAATATTTTTATAATTTAATTTCAATGATTTTATTTTTTTAAATTTTTTTATGGAGTTAAAAATTAAAAAAATTGAGATAATGGATAAACAAGGTATTTGTTTTCGAACCAAAACTGAAAAAAAGGTACCCTGCTAAATAGGGCAGGTTCCGATTCTAAAATTTAGAAACTGAATTATTTAGGATTGATTCTGATTTTAAGTAAAATCGAAACCGAAATCGGTTTTGAACATTCATAATATTATCAATTAATATTATAATATACTTACACAATATTATTTATTATAAATACAATATTATAAGTGTTTGGAAAACGACATGAGATATGGATAAAGTCTAATGGGCTTTAGGCTAGTAAAAGAGTGATATAAGACTTAAGTTAAAGTTCTGCAAAGGATAGGTGGAATCTAAGGTTAATTCGAGCCTAGAGAATCCTAACCCTAGAATGGCAAAAACCTCGAGTACAGCAAGGATTGAGAGCTCTTAAATCCAATAAAAGGTCTCAGGCCTAAAACATGGAATTCTAAGACCTCTTCTGACTGTAAGGGTATCAGGTACCGTATGACGGAGATCTCAGGTATACCATCAAATTCGAGGCTATTCCAAGTTAATGAAAAAGATTTTAAGCAAAAGAATTCTAAGACCTCTTAACAGTTGAGTATGGTCAAAAGATTTAAGTTCACGAATTTTTTCATAACAAGGATTCGTGGCTTGGTAAATGTATTCTATAAATAGGGCTTGAAATTTCCTAATTTTTGGAATAGCAATACTTATAAAGTAAAGTTTTCATGATCCCCGAAATTTGAATACGATTGAGATTATGATTTTTAAATTTTGTAGAATCCTAATAAGTTCGAAAGACTTAACAAGAAGCAGCATATAAAAGGTAATTAAGGGTAACTAGGTACGTATGTTATATTAATTTACATGACGCTTCAGACATTATAACATACAACGTTCTCTTTGGTTGCCATTGTCTGCTTTTTCTCTCTAAAAATATATCAAAGCAAAACCTTGACTTAAGCATTGGAGAGTTTTCACCGGACCACTGACTTTACCTTCTTAGAACTTGTTGTGATTTCAGGTGAGATAATATCAAAAGCGAGCGAAGAAGACCATTGCTGGTGCACAGAGCTCTTAAAAGGATTTGTGTTGCATCAACAATAAGTAATTAAAAATATTTTTATAATAATACTGTTGATGAAACAAAATCCTTCTAAGAGATTCAGTACACCAACAATGATCTTCTTCTTCTTGTTTGTACGTTGTTTAACCTGCAACCACAATGAAACTTAAGGAGGTAAAAGTTAGTAGCTCGGCGAAAACCCTCTGATGTTTAAGTTAGGGTTTTGCTTTTATGTGAAAGAGAAAATAGAAAGACAAAGACAATATTAATGATATCATGAGAGAAATTGATGATATCAAACCTTAATATGCATATGTTTTTGATAATGACTAAGTAAAATAAAAAGGTCCAAAATGTATCTTAAAATTATGTATGAATATGATTGAAATTATTCCTTAACAAATCTCTGTCAAAGTGTATTAAAAGCCTACAGGATCGATACTCAGAGACAAACAGATTGATACAAGAACCATAATAGATCGATATGTGAGTAAATGGATGGATATAAAGAAATGAAAATATCGATATGTGCTGAGATAGTAGCTTTAGATGAAATCACCAATGCAACCAGATCGATACACGAAGATAAAGAGATTGATACATGGACTTCACAGAGAGTTGCAAAATAATTACAGAGGCAACCAGATCGAAATATGAAGAAGAAGAGATCGATACATGGACTTCATAGAGAGTAACAAAATAATTATAAAGGCAACTAGATCGATACATAGAGAAGAAGAGATCAATACATAGACTTCACAGAGAGTTGCAAAATAATTACATAGGCAACCAGACCAATACATGGAGAAGAAGAGATAAATACATAGACTTTTTAGAGAGTTAGAAAATAGTTATGAAGCAGACTAGATCGATGTCTTGTATCAACAGATTGATACACTAAAACCCTAGAAAAAAATTCAGTACAAATAGATCGATACTTGGAGATTAAGAGACCGATACTCGGGATGCAAATCGTACAGTTCACAAAAAGAGATCGATACATAAAATAAGGGATTGATACTCTCTTTGAATTTAAAGCTTAACGGTAACTTCTGTAGTATTAAAGGAGAACAATAAATGTACAAAATCAAGCCATTGGACAAGTGTTACTTCACAAAAAGGATGAATATAAATAGCAGATACATAATAAAGCAAAGAACAACAATCACTTGCAATCAATATCAACAAAAATCCTTGAATAACATTTTTCATACTAAAATAATGAATTTTCTCTCTCTACTGTAAATCTTTCAAATCTTTTGTGAGAGAAAAATTTCTTGTGAGAACAAAAATCTAATATACATTTATAATTTAATTTTAAATAAATCTTCACCCATACTAAAGAACATCACTATGGTTATTCTTTATCTGTAGAAAAGAATGTAAGGTTTCCCTTCACGTTAGAAGGAGTGTATTAGGTTTCTCTTGTTCCGTCAAAATAAGGAGTTAGTTGAACTTAGGTGAAAGTGATTTGCATCCAAGAGAGCGGACATAAGCCAAGATTTTTCAAACCACTATAAAACTGTGTTTGTATCTTTCTCTCTCTAACTATTGTTTCATTGTTGTACTACATTGCATAAGTTTTTAAGTTCTAAATTTTAAAAACCTAATTCACCCCCCTCTTGGGTACTGCCAACTGGGCCAACAAATATCTATTCTAAACTCGAAATTGAGTTATCAAGTCTAGCTCAAAATTCATCATGTGTACTTGGTGGCCCTTAACCTCCTTTTATAGGTTGCTTTAAAATCTCTCAAATTTAGTATAATTTCATAAAATCTGGAAATAACAATCCCAGTTGTATTATGATTTCAAGAATCGTAAAAATTCTACTTTTTAAGCATCCACTTTTTGAATTTTATGGGATATTGAGCCATTTTTTAGAATACTTCTACCAGGTAATAGATCCTTATTATGAAAAAAGCCTTACTTGCAAAATACATCTAACATGCTAAAGATCTTTATAATAGAATAATTCGAAAAGGAATTGGAAATAGAATGAATCCTTTATTAATATGCAACTACTAAGAGGTCTTAAAAATCTTTACTTGAGGCTTCTTCATCCACCTAAAGAGGGATTAGATTGTGTTATATATTTGAGACCTCTGTTGTGTTGTACTCTAGACCTTTATATTTAAATCCGAGGTTTTTTATATGACCTCAAGAGGTCTCGACTCTTACTATACCTAAGGTCATTGTTATCCCTTGGATAATGTCTTTTGGATTAAGTTGGGTCTTAAGCCCTTCTTTCTCCATGATACTTTATTTTGGGCTCACAACCTATTGGGCTTTACTTATGTCCCAGACCGTATCCCCAACATCAGGCCCCTTAGTTTTAGTAAAAAAAAATTGTTTTGACAAACAATAAAGATCTTGATTTAAAAAAATGCGCCTGTCCGCCAAATTTAATGCTTAACTTGAAATCTACGAACCTCATCCACGTGGCAATTCTATATTGGTTCAATAAATCACGTTATTTTAGGTTCTAAAAGATCTTCTTAGCTTTCATGATTGTTGCCTCCCTTCATATTTATGAGGACAATCCTCAAACTTCTCATCCAACGTAGCTTCACCTCATCCCTTTCTTTTACTCTTTCATTCCCTTTATCTTCATTCCACACTACAACTTCCTTCGCATTGCAAGCATTCTCTACAAACGTTAAACTTCGAACTTTAACTAAGCATTCTCTGTTTAAACTTTCCTTCTTTCTCAGCCACTAACCAGTAAGTCTCTGTTGTTCCTTTTAACTCCTTATTTTTGTTGGATTTTTAGTGTTTTTGGTTGATTGAGGCATATACTAGGTAGTTTTTAGGGTTAGAGAACTTAGGTAAATATTCCATGAGTTGTTGATGACCTGGAGCAATTTTTGATTTTTTGCTTTTCTCCCTTATGAACAGAGATAAGTTTTATTTTGTTGGAGATATGCTATAGAATCAATCGTGTTATGCGGTTTAAGGATATCATCCTTATGTATATATAACTTTATAATTAATTATAAGTTTATGATTAATAAATGACATTTATATCATTTTGCATATATAGTTGCGTATATATATAGATATTATATATAAAATACAAAATGAGATCATGTGATGTATTATGACGTCAGGACTCTATTTGTAAAAAGTTGTAGATATGAGTACATAGTTTGACCTAAATATATCTGAATTAGTTCTTGGTTGAGGTATTGTCATATGGGAGTATGACATTGTATGACTAGCATGTTTGATGCTACCAAAGATTAGTATTTGATGCTAATAGTTGGGTGACGAGTCTCATGTTATAAGAGCATAAATGTGAGTAATACGTTGGAGTACGTGTTACTAAATGTGACCAAACGTGACGAATTACATGGATGATTATCCACAGTCAATGATGCATCACACAACCGTACTAGTGTACCACTGATCCTTTAACCTGAGGTGTCATGGTTGCTCTCTGCATTGAGGCATATCGTTCACTTGTGTATATCGCACCGGGCTAGCCATGCCTGGTGAAAGAAGTTTGCTGACAATGTGTTTAGGTGTAAGATAACAGGTGATGACCAAGACGAAATTTGTTGGCTCAGATATTAAAGCTTGAGATCCTAGGCAGGGATGTCATATATAGGAAATCAAATCTCTACCCAGAGTACGTATTTCCATAAAGGTATTTTTGGATACATGATTCCTGTATATGATTCGAGGCCCTGTTCTTATGATTGAGTTAGGGGTTTGACAATTCTATGTCCTGCACTCGATTGGGAGTTAACAGCAGAGAGATTTTACTACATGTACGTACGACTATATAGATTCATTAGTGTCTGGGGATTGTGGCATCTTGCTAGAGGTTGAGCATAATCATTGGAAACTTTGGTTACAAAGAGTTGTACTGAAGAGATACGACGGAGTTCATGTCCACCCATGTCCAGCTCATAGTGAACCTAGGGGGTTATGCATATAGTCGGTTACATGATGATGATGACTATTGTTATTATGCAATAATCGTTAATTGGTTAATGATATTGTACAGATATTAATCGGGTAGCGATTTGATTCTTTATTATAAAGAATATATTTTTCGGTTCTGACGCGCTAGCACGCGTATGCATGAAAAATATTTTGGTTTAATTTTGGGATCCCGTAAATATGATTTGCAGATGCAATAATATTAATATATTTTAATATGATTAAAGTAATCATAAAATATAATTATTAATTATATTAATATAATAATAAATATCTAAAATGT
>JAXCLQ010000081.1:0-10437 GCA_035584115.1 Cedrela odorata
GAAATTATCGCTTTGCACAGGTTGTTTCTTTGCCTCTTCCCATTCTAGATAGCCTGAACCCAATTTTACATTTTTTGAATGCTTCCGATTCAACTGTCTCTTTTAGCTTTTCCAGTGCTGATGAAAAAATAATAACAAGGCTCAATAATAATAGTAAACATTTAATGCCAATATACAAGAAAGAAGATCCATGCTTCAAGCAAAATGCAGCCATCCCCACTAATCTGTCTCCATTAAATTGGAAAAACCTTACTATTGCTTACATGGTCGTTCCATGCAAGTCACAACAAGAAATGTCTGAAACTACAAATCACCTTGAACTATTTTAAGCCTTAACTGTATATACCTTTGAACTATTTTATGCGTTCACAAGAAATGGTTAGCCCATTGAACCATTTTTTCATCTTTAGCCAAAAAGTGTAAAATGCAGTAAAAAGTTCTTTCATTTTTTTCTCCAAAACACTCTTAGTTCAGATCAAGAATGACAGACAAAGGGGAAGCAGATTCACCACAAACATTGATTGGATCATCACAACAACCCTCCCATGGACACAGCTTGCTCCAAGGTCAGTTTTAAATGTTTTTTATGTGCTTATAATCTAGTAAGAAATTTCATGTTAGTTTTGTAAGTTCCGATAGAGTATATATATTTTGAACAAAAGTCCTACTCTTGTTATACAAAATGTGATTTCTACAGAAGATTGGAGTGGACACAAACCTACAGTTAAGCACTTCATAATTTTTGAGAGTATCGTATATGCTCACATTCCAAATCAAAAGAGGAGAAAGCTTGATGACAGAAGAAAAAAATATTTTTCTTGGTGTTAGAGATCAATCGAAAGCCTACAAATGGTACAATCCTACCATCAAAAAAATGTTATTAGTCGTGATGTTGTATTTGATAAAGAAAGGTTTTGGTTGAAACAATAATACTATTGAACAGAAAATTCTTACTAATTTTGATGGAGAAGATGAAAATAAGAGGCAGTAGCTTGTGGAGATTGAACAAGAACCTATCTCAACAGTTACTCAAAATGTTCTAGTAAATTCTTCAAGCTCTACCAGAATCGATCCAGATGATGAACAATGATCACAACAAGCTAGAAAAAGACCTGTATGGATGTCAGATTATAAGGTAATTGGGATTGACCATTCCGAGGACCTACTCATACACTTTGCTCTATTTTCATATTGTGATCCTGCAACTTTGAAGATGTCAAAGAATCAAAGTGGCAGAAAGTTATCGATGATGAAATTTGAACCATTGAAAGAAACAACACTTGGGAGTTAGAAAGGCCAAAAGATCATTGGTGTGAAGTGTTGTTGGTATCTAAAGGCTATAAATAAGAGTTCGGTGTTGATTACAAAGAAGTTTTTACGCCTGTTGCAAGACACAATACAATCAGATTGGTAATTGCATTGGCAACACAAAATTCATGACCTATCTTTCAATTGGATTTCAATTGGATACCTATCTTTCAATTGGATTTCAATTGGATGTAAAATCTGCATTGTTATATGGAAACTTAAAGGAACAAGTATTTATTGATCAACCACCTAGTTGTGTAAAATTTGGAAGTGAGAATAAGGTGTATAAATTAAATAAAACTCTATAAAGATTAAAACAAGCTCCATGAGTTTGGTATACACGTATAGAATCTTATTTTTGTAGAGAAGGATTTCAAAAATGTCCTTGTGATCATACACTTTTCATAAAAGTTGAAAATGGAGGAAAAATGTTCATGCTTTGCTTATATGTAGATGACTTGATTTACACAATAAATGACAGGGACATGTTTAAAAAATTTAAAGAGTTCATGATAGTTGAATTTGACATGTCATATCTTCGAATGTTGCATTACTTTCTTAGTAAAAAGCGGTGCAATCTATTGCTAAAATTTTCATTTTTCAAAGAAAATATGTTAGAGAAATATTAGATAAGTTTCAGATAAAGAATTATAATACTGTTAACACTCCAACTGAAATGGGATTAAAACTTGTTAGAGATTCAGGAAGAAGGAACATTGACAACACTATTTATGTAATAACCTAAAATTTTATATAAAAATTAATATAAGAAAATGGTGACTCGAATGAAAAATTTTTAAAATTCAGAGGTCAATGTATTAATTTTTAATAAGATGTGGGTAATATATATATATATATATATATATAATAAAATAAATTCAACTAATGATCTAATACTATTGACAAGTCCAAGTTTAACCCAATCCAAGCCCCAAATTTGCTGAATAGAAAGTCCAATTTTAAACCCAATTGTAAGCCAAAATTCTAGAAGGCATGCAAGAATGGCTCAAATTTTAGAAGTGAGAGAGAGAGAGAAGGAGATTGGATGGAAATGGAAGGAGCAGGAAGAGAAGCAGTGAAGATGAGAGGAGAAGGGCACAGAACTATCACCCGCCAAGAATTTGCTCGAGTTAGTTTGTATTGCGAAGCGCTGTTAATTGCTAGTTTAGCAAGTAGCTGGATTTGGTCGTTCAACTTTTTCTGGCGACTACAGACAGGTTTCTAAGCTTATTTGGTCAAGTTTTTCTTTCGTTATTATTTCAAAGTTTTATAGCTATTGCATTAATTTACATTACATACAGTTGTATACCTTTCGTGAGAAACAATTTATGATTTTCATAGAGACGTAGATCAGGTCTTTCTTCACATATGGAATTGATTATTCATATTTTTTTTAACAAGGAAAGTTGCTGCCTTGTTACTTTCAATGGTTTAATTTTCTTTGTTTGTCTTTTTATATTATTTTATTGTTTGAATGACCCAGCTTAAGTTGTTGATTTTGTAGTAAAACATTTAAATTGTACAAACCAAAACCAAATCTTTCAATATAAAATTTGCTTGGAAATAATTTCTTAAACAAAAGCAGCTCACTTGTTCGTCTTTAGATTCTTCACTTCCCCCATCTTGTGGAATAATTAATTGAAATGTTGGTTGCCAGAAATTTATCCAAATCAAGAAACCCTTTTGTTATTTTTATCATTCGATCTCAAGGCGCTACAATTTGAATCTATTTTTTTTTATTGGTCTATCGTGATTTTGTTTTGCTCCCTAGTTGTCTTGTGAATGTCATAAGAAAGAAAAGAATGTTGAGAATGGTGGAAATTGTTGTTTCTATTGTTGCGAAAGTTGAAGGGTACTTGGTTGCTCCCATAAGTTGCCAGTTTAGTTATATGTGCAATTACAACAAAAACTTTGAGAAGCTCCGAGAGGAAGTTAAGAATCTGATGGATGCAAGAGAGAGGGTAGAGCATTCAGTTGATGATGCTAAAAGAAAAGGGGAAGAAATTGAATAGGATGTTAAGTAGTGGCTAAGTTGTAAAACTAAAAGCTTGATAGGCCAGAGGGGCTAGAGAATTGCTAGGCAGAGGTAGTGTTACTGCTGAAAATAAAGTTCAGTAATTTATTTATAAAATGAAGTGTAGATCTCCAACTAATAAACTACAAAATTCTAGAAAAATTAGATATAATTACGACCAACATAATCTGAAATTAAAACTTTTTGTAAAATAAAGAGCCCTTAGTAGATTTTAGAAATGGCTGCTCTGTGTTGTACTTTGGTTTGTTTAAAATATTAAACAACTTATAGAAAATCTATTACGAAGTAGTGTTTTCGACATCGGTTTTTAGGACCATAAAATTTTATGAGAACTAGAGACATAAAAAAATAACATATCTAAAAATCAGACCATTTTATTTAGGAATGAATTCCCTACAAAGGTTGAAATTCGGTTGTCCGTTTGGTCTCGTATACTGTCCCTTGTTTGAGTAATGTCTTGTAAATTGATTATAACTCGAATGTTAGAAATTGAAATCAAGATCCATAAAGGGTTGCAGAAACTAAACATGACAAGGATTGATATAGTTAAAAATTAAAATTTTCTATCAAGAAACGAATTCTCATAAAATTCAGAAAATCTGCCACCCTATTATAGAATTGGATTGGAATAGTATTCGTTCATTTAAGTGTAAGTTGAACTACAAAATTCTAAATGAGGCGCCGCAAATAGTCACGGAAACTAGACATACGAGGGGTAAACATATTAAAATTTTGGATCAAAACACATCACTAATTGATCCCAACGAAATTACGAAGTTTCTCCTGTGCAGTAAAGAATTATAAAAAAAATAATTGAAAAATGAATTTCAATCATTCGACTTAGTAACTTTAGTCCATGTTCTATAGTAATCTAACACACCTTAATTTCTTATAGAGGTGTAATGTTCATGCATGATATAATTGTTTAACTATAAGTTAAATATTCCATATTGAGATTCCTAACGAAGGCGATTTAACATAGATAGCTGATCCGAACGTCCATCGACTACGCTTTGGTAAGAGTTTATCAAACTCTAATAGGTGAGTAGATCTTAACCTATTTTATAAAACTTATTGTTTTACGAAACTAAAAAATAGTTTTATTATTATTGAACTAAGACAAGTGTGAATGAATATTTTACCTTTCCAAAATATTATTTAGTTAAATATTTGAAATATTGATTTAAATCGTTGATCTATGATTGAATGACAATTTCATGAATTACTGAATTTATGATCCTTTTGAACACGATCAGTTTATGCTGGAGAGTTGTGAAAATTCAATTGAGTATATTCTAATTTTATGATTTAAAACATTGATACAGAAATGGTTTTGGGTACAGTTACATTGATTTTGCAGAACTGATTTGCATTATGATTATAGAGTTGTTATTAAAATTTTTATAGAAAACATGATTTTAAAACGTGTCGATTTCTAAAATGATTTCACCCTATAGAGCTAGAGATTGCCCTAAGGGGCCAGAAGTCGCCCTATAGACCAGAGATTACCCTACGGAACCAAAGGTTTGCCTTCGGGCCAGAGGTTTAACATGACTGATAATGACACATCGCAGGCCAGGATACTAGAGTCACAAAATTTTCAGTTTTATAATCATTTTCTTAAATTAGTTTATTAGAACAGAACAATTTTTTTAAAACTTGACATTGAATTCAGTTTTTCGCTACTATTGATTTAAATAACCTTATTAAAGTTTATCATGAGCATGATTTTCATTTATTAATAGCAAAACTTAATTTTTCTGACATGTATATTTTCTACGATATAATATTCACTCACTGAGCCTTTCAAAACTCACCCCTCACTCTTTCAGTTTTGTAGAATAGATACTCAGTTATAAAGAGAGAAGACACCTGAGGAGATAAGAATACACACTATAGTCACTAAGACACATGGGTCCAACATGCATAGAGTGTTATAGTTAAAGCTAGGTATATATTTAAGCATAAACGGTGTGATACCAAATATTGTATAACATTAATGTATTCTCTTTATATTTCATGATCGGGCATATTGTCCTTGTGCATTATATGAAATGTGTTACACATTATTATGAATTTATAAGAGTTATGTATGCATTCAGATAGATAGAAATAGAGGCTTAGGGTGACAGGGGATTCCGTTACCTGTCGATAGTATCTCCAAATTTAGAGATGTTATAGTTTATAAGCAAATCGTGGGAGTTTGATGTACTTAACAGCAACAAGACCATATATAATGCATGTTGTAAGCCTTATCAGCAGGTACATGGAATGTCCAAAGGAGATCCATTTTCTTGCTACCAAAAGAATTCTTCGGTACTTACAAGTTATCACTAATTATGGGTTGATCTATAAGAAAAGAGAAATTTCAAATTTGTTTGGCTTCACAGACAGCGACTACATAGGAGATCCAGACGATAGAAAAAGTATATCAGGCTATGTATTTATGATGGGTTCAAGCGCAATTTCATGATCCTCAAGTAAGCAATCATTTATAACATTATCAACTACGAAAGTTGAATTCGTAGCTACAACATGTGATTATCAGGCAATTTGGTTGCATAATGTTCTTGAGAAGTTAGATTTTAAGCAAGAACAGTCAATTCACATTTATTGTGACAACAATTCAGTAATAATGCTCTACAAAAATCATGTTCTACGTGGAAGAAGCAAGCATATTGATGTGATTTACCTCTTCCTACGTGATCTTATAGGAGATGGAACAATTGATCTCATCTATCGTAAGAGTAAAGATTAAGTCGCTGACATATTTACAAAGCCCCTCAAATTAGTTGTGTTTCATAAGCTCAGAAAGTTACTTGGTGCCTTTACTTAATGTGAAGAATATAATTTCAGGAAGAGTTTGTTACAAGTCTAGCTTAACTTTGTTAAGCTATTATGTTATATTGGAGTTCTTTTGTTATTATGTTATGTTGTCAAGAATAATTAGTCCTAGTCTTTAGTTGTAACGTGAGTTATTAGTCTTTAGGACTTGTTAGCTGTTAGCTACATTCTGGGATTTAGTTGGTGCATATCCCTTAACTTAACCATGTGAACTTAAGCATGTAAAAGTTGAGCATTAGCTCTATATAAAGAGCATTAAGTTGTAAGAGTTACATGTTAAGAGTGTAATAAAAAGTTTTCTTTCAGTTTAATTCTTTTCCTTTTATTAAGGAAAGATAAAAGAAGAGAAGAGAAGAGGCTGGAAATTTGGGACAAGTTGGCAAAATAAAGAAAAGGCAAACAAAAAAAAAAAAGGCAGCATGCCATGAATGACTTACTTTTAGACATAAATGCAGAATTTGGAAGTATGCATTAATTTGTGTCAATTTGCTCTTATAATTCGGTCATTTTCAATTCTGCCAAAGCAGGCTTTAGCTTTCTCCATTCCAGTCGCAGTCCAGAGAGAACTAACATACATATATAGTTCATTTCATTCATCCAGATTTGAAACGCATGCATGATCAGATTACATTAATTGATAAAGATTATTACACTCTCTCTGTTCATTTAATAATTAATCACCATGCATCCTGTTATAAAGATTAAGTCAGCTGGAGCTGGGGACATGAAGAGAAAATATCTTGTATGCCTGCATCTAAGAATGATAATTTTACCTACAAACCTGCTATATCCGATATTATTGTGATCAGTTTGATATACCTCTTAACGGGTTAGAGATAAGTTCGAAAAAAAAAATAAATTTTATAATGGGTTTGAGACAAACGAGTACCCATAAATATTTAATTATATATATATATATATATATATTTGTGAAATTATCAAAATAATTTTATTAACTTATATATTATTATTCGTTATTGTAAAAATTATGTTGGGTAAATGTTAATTATAATTGAAAAAAATGAAGATATGAACTTTGTAATTATTGTTTTGGATTTATGATATTTTAAATATAAATTTGTAAAATAATTATGTATTTCTTTTATGAAATTGTTCTAATCAATTTTATTTTAAGTTGAATATACTAAATATTTTATGCATATATTTTATTTTGAATTAATATTAAAATTTTATAATTTTATTAGATAATTTACAAGTTTAAATTTGAAATTTAATAATAGTGCAATCAGTTAAAAATATAAAAAATTTGCTAAAAACTCGAAAATAATCGCACAAGTTTGATAAATACTAAATATTCATTTAAACGAGTTTGATAATAAAATGTTAAATCTATTACGAATTTAATCCGAATTTGATATTGAATTTTTTTAATAAATACAAATGTGAATTTAAAAGTATTCGTGGATCCATTATCATCCCTCTACGGATATGCTGCATGCAAATTCATCAACTTACTTTTCAAGTGACCCATGGTGCACGGCAGACGAGATGTGATGTTAGCTACAATATGGTAATCTTGGTGGTGGACTTCCGCAATGGATCACGCATTATTTTCTGTAATTATATTCATGCGTATTCTTTCTATCAAGATTATTCAATTCATCTATTGAAATATTGTCTCTTAATTATAATGTTAACTCTAAAAGAATTAAAAATATGATCATTAACAACTATAAACATATTTTAAAAGAATTTTCGTAGACCATGTCATTGTAAATTTAATTAAAAGCAAGGTCAAATAATTAATTAAAGAAGATATCCTCTAATTTTTGTATTTTGTTGTAAATTAACTAATTTTACAAGTTCAGCAATTTTCAAAAAATAATTCTTTCTCTCTCTATATATATATACACATTATTCTTCTACAATTATAATTGTCCAAACAATTATAAATATTTTCTAGAGATCTGTTTGGTTGCCATGAAAATAAAAATATTAGAAATAATATATGTTTTATACTATTTAAAAATGTTTAAAATCTCTAAAAATATTGAAAGGAAGTTGTTAATTAGAATGCAAAAGCTAAGGAATTTATAGTATGAAGTGGATTGGTTCAATAGTTTTGCCGACAGTATTAGATGTAGATGAAATATTTCAAAGACGAAATACGGGACATTGAATGAATCTATGACTAATCACGGCTGCTGCATGCAAACAAATAAAATGCAAATTGTAAGAAATTAATTACATATCACATCGACTATCCATCTTCATTTTTAGTGTTGGACATACGGTCACACGTGCGGTTTATTGACATCTCAAAATTTAATTCAAAACTAAGAACTTTCAGTTTAAGATTAATTATGCATTATTATTCTTTTTTCGACTTAATATTAGACTTTAAATATGACCTAAATTATAATATTCATCTTCATTTTCACATCATTATCATGTTACATATCTTATCAGGATTCATTATCTTCTTTCCTCCTTCTTCTTCTTGTTTCTTCACTTGACTTGTAGAAGAACTAAGATTCTCAATTGGATGGAAAAGTTTAAGTCAAGTACTAAGACGTGCAATGTAATGGATTTACAATATAGTTCAATTTCCATGTATTTATCTTCTTCCCACTATGCGTTGCATGCATGCTTCAAAAGCAACTTTTAGCAAACAAGTTGCCAAACGTACATAGAATTTTTCTCTTTATCTCTTTTTCACTCAATAATCAATCTCGAGCAGCCATCCTTGGTCGGGTGGTAAGCTCACCTCCATAATGAGTATGCATGCTTCCAAGAAATTTTTATCAAGTTACTAAATAACAAATACCTATAGAATTTTTCTCTAGCTCCAATGACAAATCACGAATTATCATCCTTCATCTCTAGTCGGGAGGTATGCATGTTTCCAGGAAATTTTTACCAAGTTGCTAAATGAGTAAAGAAATTTTCTCTTAATTTCCTTTTCATCCATTGATAAATCTCGAATAGTCATCTTTCATCCTTAGTCGGCTGGTAACCTCACCTTCATACATGATTATGCATTTTTTTCAAGAAATTTTTAGCAAGTTACTAAATGGGTATAAAATTTTTCTCTTAGTTTCCTTTTCACACAATGATAAGTCTCTAGCAATCATCTTGGTAAGCTCACCTCCAAGTGGAACTTTCCTCCCAAGTTCAATTTCACTCACCAACGTTGAAATTAGATTTTTGATCAAAAGTTTCACACAATCTTGTTTCTTGACTATAATTTAATCAGTAGTAATACAAATATAAATTTTTATATAAATTGATGCGACAGTTATATATTATTGTTGTATGTTCTATATATTCAATGGAGTATGTGAAAATTTACGGGAGTAAAAGAAAAATAAATTATATAAAACTTGTGACAATAATGTAATTTTACATATCAGGTTATATGAAAGAGTTTGTATATGAATTTGTATCTTAATATTATTTTAATTCAATATTAAAAATTTAGAAAAAATAATCAATCTCTATACAAAATAATATAATTTTATGTGTATAATTTTATTATAAGCATTATCTATTGTTAATAAATAAACATAATTAAATTCATAACGTGATCCAAGTAATTTTAACATAAATTTATCAATGAGTTCCATTCCTTCCATTGATTTTTCTCCTTTAACTATATATTAATGGAATTAAAAATTATGGGAGTAAAAATCATTAACATACACCCAAACATATATATATATATATATATATATATATATAAACCTTGCGAATGACAATTGATTGAACAAAGAGTCTAAAATGTGGACCCTGGTTGCCCAAAGTCATTGAGACTATTCATGCCATGGATAACAGGGTATGTAACGCGTAAATCAAGACCAATAAAATTATGAATATAATGTGACATGTTCTCGTGGCAATGGCATCAACATCGTTCCTATATGGATCCCATGTGAATTTTAAGGGCCATTTAAGCATAATTTAATTGCTTATTTGCATACTTTTGGTTCATAATCATTGTTGATTTTGCCTCACTTAATTATGTTTGTTGGGGCCAATTTCAATTTGGGTTATTTTAATGATGCAAATTACTTGGTCTAATCTAGCTTTAACTTATTAGCTTTTCAAGATGTAACATGCTATGTTACATCTTGATTTATGACACTTAGGAAATTATAATTTGAGTTAGAGACAATAATATGGATGTGCTATCAGCGCGTTTATATTAATTAAAAAATACACAATTTATTAATTAATTATATTTAAAATAAGCGATAATTTTATACGATGTTGTATTATAAACATAAATT
>JAXCLQ010000082.1:0-10436 GCA_035584115.1 Cedrela odorata
GGAACTGCCGATTCTAAACCGTTAAACACCACTATATGTACCTAGCCCCAAGGAAGTTTAAGTGAAAAGATTGCTGACACCCCGCAATACCAAAGTTACATGCATTTTGGATAAGGAGTTGCTCAAGGAAAATATTGTGTTTGTAGTTGGAAGAAATGATCAGTTATTTCAGTATAACAAGGTGACAGAACTGTGGATGAGCATTAACAATCTCAGCATTTGGTTTTATCAGTACTGCCAGGAGCTGCTATAAGACCATCATTTGTATCACTAACAGACTGACTTTTCATGCTTTCGAAAGATGGTGGACTAATTGAATATCATTGGAATACCTGGGATTGGTGGAATTGGGTGGAACATGGCACACCAGATAAAGGGGTGACCTTGGTTGGTGCACCTGGCCCTTGCTTTGATGGAAATCAACAATAGCTGATTTCCCAAATATTGGAAACAAGAATATTGACGATCAAAGACAAGTTGGGGCCAGAGGCATGACGGAAGAAGTTTGTATTGATGAAGATTTTACAGCTAGCTTGGAGAAAGATGCAGAAGACCTTAATGATGTCAACAAACGTTGTGATCCAAAGGTTAGTACTTAGTACCAATCTACTGACTTGCAAAATATTAATGATGAAATTCATCACTCATCATGATCACTTAACAACATGCAGGTGGTGGCTACAAGACCAATTCCATTCTCTGAAGATTCAGTGATCTTCGAGCTAAGAGACGGCAGAGTAGCAATCACTATCATAAATCATTAGCACATAAAATAGCAGCATCTTCGATGAAACTGATTATCCTAGTGGCTAACATAAAACTTAATCAACATAGTACAAAACTAAAACACATTATACAAATTTGCAGGAATTTTCAGGAAAACCCTAAAATCAATTTTGATCAGAAATTTGAACAAACACAACCCCAGCATAAGATGTGGATTATCATAGCAATAAGAGAGTAATTTCTGTGTAGTTCTTATCAATTTTTGCGTGCTTCTAGTCTTGAGAAACATTCAAACTCTAAGTCTTGAACGAATTTATGAAAATACTGATGGTGCTAACATCACTACTACTTATCTGCTACCGTTGGCAAAAATGCGACGAGTAAAGGACACGAATTGGGTATGGTCACGCACCATCGCCACTCCAACAAGCTCACGGCATCGTGAAACTGAAATCAAATACAATCTTTGAATCCTTAGAAGAAATCACACACCAGAAACACACGAGTGCACGTACAAAAACTAAACCACACACCGTACAGTTAACACAGAAGACTCGGAGACAGGAAAGCTTTATGAAGACTCGGAGACTGGAAAGCTTTATAGGATAGTTTTAGAAGGTGATGAGATGAAACGGCTGAAAAAAGCTTCATTTTCATTCTAAACTTCGGCCTCCAAGTTAGTGACCGTTCGGTAACGGTCTCTTTTTCCTCTTCAAAAAATGACAGGTGGCATGTTTGTAAATAAGAGCAAACTTCAACCATGCCAAAAGTAGACGTAATAGATTACGAGGTCAAGTCTGACTTATCACGTTTTGGCATCGTAAAATTGTCCTTTTCACTATATCAAGAAAATTTTAATTTTAAAAAAAATAATTCAAAATGACCGAATGCATGAAAGAAATGAGTGATTGAAGTCGTAATTGTTAACAAAATATTTGAAATTAAAAGTATTATATAACTTTTAATGTATAACAAATATTATGTGTGAAATTACTAAATACTACGTATTAACACGACTTATTAGCTACCAAATAAAGATTGTGTTTCCTAACCACTTTCGCTACAACACTTTCAAAACTACGAAGAAACACAACAACCAACATTTTCTGGAAGGAAAATTCACAATCTTAGCGATTAAAACCCATTCTTCAGCAAATAAGGGACTCTTAACTTCAAGCTTGATGCAGGAGTCACACCTTTGCGAATTTACAAGCAAAGCAAAGCAAAGATTGAATTCTTTTTAATTCCAATGCAAGGAAAAATTCACTTTGACATCATAAAAGAAACAAACATTTTGCATATTCTGCAGCTCAATGATCAATTTCAACCATCCTCTTAAGATCATTTAACAACAAATATCGGCTAATCCAAAAATGGCATTCATCCATTGGCCGTCATTAACACAGTTTACACTCCAGATACTCTCTCCCAAGAAACTTCAAATAATAAAGAAACTGATAACAAGCTACAGTCTTTCATGTTATTAATGATCATACTTGAAAATCAAAAACATTCTGATTGTCAAATAAAAACTGATCACTCACTACATTAATACACAATATGATAAAAAGGCAGTCGGAGCACTCTCAGCAAACAGAGACAAATTCATAAAATGATGCAAATCTCAAGAACCAACTAAAATCCTTCTTGAAAAATATGAATACTGAAAACCCCTATTTGGCATATCCATTGCCTTCACATCACATCAGTACCTCCTCCTAGGGCTCCTTGAGCGATGTGTCCGCGCTGACCTGAAAATATTTTAAAGATAGAAATAATATTAACGGGAAGGCCTATAAAGAATCTGGCTCAGAGTTTTATGCAACTGAAATAAAATCAAATCCATGGACGTTTGGAAGAGAAATTCTTCTCCATTCTAAATCAATCTACAAACCACCTTCCGATAAAAGTCCCAAACTTGTAACTGTCTAGACAGTTTAACTTAACAAACAAGTTCATGCAGTGGAAATATCTGGTTAACAGCAATGCATTTCACATCCTAGATACATTATAATTACAAGAGAATCTTTCTATGTAGTTCTAACCACACCTCTTCCACAAAAGATAGTGAACAAACACAAACCTCATATTCTTTCTTTTGAATGAACCCGTGCTAGGCCCATTGCTGAAGGCCCAATCAACGTTGATTGTCTGCGTAAGAAGTTCGGTTCCATTCATTGCAGTTATGGCATTTTGTGCTTCCTCAAAATTCTCGTATTCAATCAGCGCATACCCCTAGTAAAATAATATTTCATATTAGATTACTTATAAGAAAACACTAATCACAAACCTCTCAAAACACAACTCATATGTTGTGTTAATCATCTCAACAAAATAACTGCTGCAATAAATAGCTTCTTCAAAAGAAATTTATGAAAAGAGACAATGCTTACTATGCATCCATGGAATCAGGAACCAACTATCCTAAATCAATCAGTTACTAGTTACAATCAAATTAATATTCCTCAATCTCAGATATATTGCAATACTGCCCTTAGAAACAAAGATATCAAAGATGTTACTTCACAGCTTAAACAGACCAAAAACTAATTCCCTTTTTCTTAAGTCAAATTAATGTTACATTCTGATTTTGAAGTGATACAAATGGATCAAGAGAAATTATGGTTAGAGAAGACACATGTGACAAACAGAAATAAGTACATGTACGATATCATATGTACATGTCAACTCACACCCAATATGATATAATCAACAGAGATTTCCTCCACATAAACTAATAACTTAAATTAGAACACAGATATGACTTACAAAAGAGAATCCCAAACATCGACAAGAATTTGTATGTCTACCATCACACTAATTTAGGAAGCAAAAAGGGGGAAAACAATAAGAAAAATACCTTAACGAAACCAGTACGGCGATCAAGATTCAAATGCAGGTTTCTGATCTCCCCAAACTCACCAAAAGCATTTTGTAAATCATCCTCTTGTGCCTCTTCATGCACTCCAGTGACCAAAATAATCCATCCTTCAATGGCTGCACACATTTTTGTTTCATCATAATGAGGAATATACTACAACAAAAGGGAAGCAATACAGAAATAAACATCTCCTTTAAGCTATGTGTGCATACACCATCGTTCAGCTTCTATCAATAAATTAGAGAATGCACTCACACTAATCTTCAAAATTATCACATAAATTGAATTAAATAACAATATCTATTCAATACCGTCGAGGAATTAATTATCCAAATGTTTAAGCACAACATTCAAAGCTTAAGACCGTTTCTCAAGGTAAAATGTTCGTTTCTACGCACACCCACGCAAGTATACATATACAGACCTTCAAATACATAAAACACAGGCTACCCTAGACATAAACCCAAACAGTCCCAGTTGTCTCTGACTATAAACCCTAGCCACAACCAAATCGAAAATATAAACCAATAAAACCACTAAAACAAACACAAGCAAATCAATTAAACAAAACCCTAGGAACGTGTTCCATAACTTACATCGTTGTGGACCCGGTCCACCGTCAGTGCCTAGAGATTCAAAATTACGATCAGCCAGGCGGCTATGTCGCTCTGCGTCAGCTTCTTCACGGAAGCCGCGCCCTTTGGTCTTCTTTGGGGCGCCGGTGATAGCAGACTTGAGCTTGGGCTGTGGAGCCCGAGGGGAAGAGGAAGCGTCGACATCAGCGCCTCCGTCCTCGTCCATCAAGTCGTCATCTTCAAAGTCCAACGCGTCCACTTCTGTGTTCGCCATTTTTCTCTACGCGATTTTAGGTATCTGTCAGTTGTGTTCTTTTATCCGGAGGAGACGAGTTGCCTGTGAAATTCGATCTGATTTTTTGGATATTTTTATACGGGTCGCTGCTTAGCATTTTTGCATTTGGGCTTTTGGGCTGGATAAAGTAAGGCTAAGGCCCATTATCTTTTTCATTTTTTTAAATAAAAATTAAATAAATAGATTTTTAAAAATATATAATATTTAAAAAATTACAAATATTTCGTCCCTCTTTCCCCACCCCTCCGCTTCCCTCCCCTCCCTCTAGGCACTGATAGACGTTTGGAAAATGCCCAAATGGTTTCTTCCCAATTCAAATTCTACAAAACGGAGACGTTTTGGGGTTGGTTCTTCATCGTGATCGGCTCCGTTTTCTTTCTAGGATTCCTCTTCGCCGCTGTCATATCCAAACTTCTTCCATTATCCGATAATCCCATCCTATCAGCAATCCAAAACGACAGGTAATTGTCATCGTTTTCAAGTTGCTTCCGTCACCGTCTTCCCCTTTTTTTTTTCATTATTTCGATTAATTAACGCTTTGCGTGCTTAGAATTATGAAGTATATTGAATTTCTATCGATTCCGCAACCAAATAATTTAGAAGTAGCTGCTGTTGTGGTGGAAGTAACTGTTCCAAATATAGCACTTTGATAGTTAAACCCTAAAAATGCTTTTGCTATTCATTCTTCATTAGATTTATGAATTAAAGAAGTTTGGTTCATTAAATGGGGTTCCGTTTTGAGGTGAATGCTGTACCTAAATGTGTAATAAGTTTTGTCGTTGAAAGACAAAGTTGTTATATCACTCACTTATTACTCACGGCTGAACCGATTTTTTAAAATTTGGGTGATTGGAGAATGAAAGGTACTGAGGATCGAATGGTTTTCTATGGGAGCTTGTGCGTCCGCTTGAAAGCGGAACTTGGCGGGTTGTTACTCGTGACCGGGTATGTATGTCTTCGAGATGCAGAAGAATGGAACCACGGAAAGATATGAGGTTAGATTAGATTATTGAATAATCACCTAATGTAATGGAGATTGATGAGGCCAGTGAAGATCCCATTGGCACGTCTAAACAGGTAGTCAGGATGAAGTTCAAACTCTGAAGTGACCGGTTTGCTGATAGGTGTTGTAAGATCTGTAGAAGGAGATATTTTTATGCGGTTGTGCTTTAAGTTGGCCATAAAAGTTGCATCTAGGTAGCTATTAGAGATAATTTTATTAAGAAAAAAAATTATTAATGTAACTATTTTTCACGTTGCAAATGAACATTGATTTTGGTTCCAGTAAAGGCAGACAGAAGAGATCTCAGGTTCAGGATTGTGGTTTGAAAGAACTTAATCCTTTCAAGAATGTGGTCATGGGTTGAAGTGGGTAGTTGTCTGAAGATTATCTTCCTTTCTTCTTTCATGGTATACATTAGGACCTTGTAGTTCTGGTTGTTTTAGCTATTGATCTCTTTGTTGATATTTTCCATAGAATTTTGGTCCTTTTTACTTGCTTTCATTTCTTATGCATTTAGACATTTTTATAATAGCAAAAGAAGGTGATCAATTTGTGAGACATCGTCCATTATGATCAGGGAAACACTGTATTTTGTCTGTTATACAGTTGATTGCCTTGCAACTACTTTCCAAAAATAGTATGGTGTCACGATTTATGAGCTACAAAATGCAAGCCTTATTATTTACATCATTACACTTGTACCAAACTAGTTAAAGGTCTGTTTGGTTGGTCTTTGTATGCATATTAAGCAGGTGGCAACACAAAATTGGTTCTAGTTTTTGTAGCTTTATAGGTGGAACAAGAGATTCAATCTTGTGCTGCATTTTATCAACCTGCCTAATATAACTAGTTCTAATTGCTTAAATGTGATTTTCTTTCACCATTTTTTATTCATTCTCCTTGTTTCTACCACCAATACATGAGCTTATACCGCACATAATTGATCTTCATTTCATGAAGTGTTGCCTTCTGAATTTTCACTTTGTACAAATCCTAATGTTTTTTTAACTTTCTCCCTTGCAAATGAGTTTCGTCTTTTTTAGCTCAAATTTTGGAAATTGAAGGTTCTTTATGAGTTTAGCTATGCAAATGTGCTATGAATTTTCCATTTATATTACCTTTGCAGTGGCATAGTAATAGAATTTTGGAGTCAAAATTATATTTTGAAGCCAGATGAGAAGAGATCCATTCATATTAGTGTTACCGAGAGATATACTCTTGGTAAAATTAGATGTCATCACCCTGCCCTTAATGGGTCATAATAATCTCCACCAAGCAATCAAAATCTGATGGTTCTTCTGTTTGCAACATGAGAAATTGAGCCTAAGGTTAGCAAGGGATTGTGATGTCAGCATCACCTTTTGCATTCTCAAACCTTGTGGCTAAGGGAAGGCCACTGAGGTGGAATTGAAGCCCTTGCATTTGAATAAACCATTGATTTGATTTGGGCCACGCTAGTACCTGAAATGATAGTTTTCAAGCTACCAACTGAGCTAATTGTAAGTTGTGTTATAAAATTTTTGAGGCATCATCAGATAGGTTTTTTCTTAGAGGACTGTCATGAATGTCTCTCCTGTGGACCAGTGACACAATTGCTTCATTGAGTTTTAATTTTTTGACCATTAAATTTAAAGACTTCTTATTGATGGATATTTGCAACTAAAACTGATGAAGGCGCAGTTGTTTTTATCTCCCTTCCCTTTTTAATTTCTTATTGACTTAAGGTTTCTCTTCTGCAACAGGTATTACTGCTTCTTGGTCCCCTTGACACTTCCTATCATTGTAGTTGCTGTATATTTTCATTGGCTTAGCATGAAATTGTTCAAGCATGCTTGATTTATTTAGTGGCAAGCATTAGATGTTTTGAAATACCAACTGATGAAGCAGGGTGTGAGAAGAAGACCAGAGTTACTTTGTATTAAATGGGTAATTTTTGAATTTTACAGGTTTCATTCACTGTAAATAAGACCATAAAAAGGATTTTTTGTTGTCCCACAGTATACATTTCTACTTTTGACTATGCTTATATTTTATACCCTTGACTGACTGGCTATTTTAGATGTCAGATACAATTCCCAATATACCAAGATGAAGCTTTGTTTATAGCATTTAGTTTCTTAGTATAACAGCGTATCGATAAGTTTCTTTCCATATTTGCTTGTATTGTGATGACATAAAGTGCTTTATATGATTTCACCCCATCAGCCAGCTTCCATTGAGAATAATTTGTGAACCATAAATTTTGTTTTCCTTCTGGTTTTACCTTTCTCCTTTCCAGGCTATCTATACCCCACACACATGCAGCAACTATGGCAAGAATTAAGGTATGCATGCTTATTTTATTCCTTTTAGCTTTCTGCACACCCTAAATGAAAAATTGTAATATTAGGATTACTAGTTAGTGCAATTGCTAAGGCCTATTGACGTGATATAAGAGTTCTTAGTTTCAAATTCTCTCACGTCAATGTTTGGGAGGTGTTTGCTTTAGCTTTATGTAACATTTGAAAAAAGAAAGAAAGAAAGAAAAAACTCTGTGATTTCTATTTTAGCATTGGATTCCCTATAGTAATAGCACATGGGGAGATGTCTTTATGTGATAATCATTGAATGCCTAAGAAAATCCAAGGAAACTGAGCCCATTCTAGTGTCTGATATTTGATGATTCTGCTCCTAATAGCTATGGAGGTTTGCATCGAATGAAATATAATCCATTAAATTTATCTTGAAAAGATATGTCAGTCAATACAACAGGAACTCCTTTGTCGATATAAATCATAGAGTGCCTTTCCTTTGTTTTTTGTTTAACATCATGTTTTTGTCCTTTGTCTCCTTTTTCTTTTGGGGAAGATTTTGAGCATGCAATTTTTTAAATACTTTTTTAATAAAAGTACAAAAATAAAAACTCAATCCCCCCCCCTAAGCCTACAATGAGGAGGATTTGAACCTCAAACTTTTTACACCACTCAGAGAATTTACTGGTTGAAATAACTAGTACCATTTGAGCTAATAGTTCAACTGGTTAGTTCTCTTGGGTGATATTAGAGGTTTTGAAATCAAATCTAGCTCACTATAAGGTTAGGTTGGAATTTGTTTGTTACTATATATATACATACACACACTTGCATGAAAGATTGGTGAGCAAACATTAATGTGTTTGGTAGGGAGCCTTATACTTTGAATTCCATAAATTGAATTTGACAATTAATTTCCCCTTTTCTCTATTATAAAACATGTAAATAAGATAAAGGAACAAGAATGGGTAATGGAGATACGTGAATGGTTAGTTGAGTGGCCACAATGAAAATAATTATTATTTTTAAGGGACCGACCAAATTAACTCCTGGGGTAGCAGCATAAGAAAAAGAAGTTGATTGTCTAAGAATCCAATGGGGCCATACAGCAATTTGTTTTTCCTTTTTGGTTATTCACTACTTTTGCCCTTGCTACCCATCATCGAAGATATCCTCCTACTAGTCCATACAGAAGTGCTTTTAATATTGTTAAAAGTCCTTTTAAATCTTTCATGATTGAAGATAAATTTTACAGATAGTGTGTCTAGAAGTACTTGTAAGTGTATGTAGAAGTACTTTCTATTGTGTTTACTCTTAAATACCCAAAAGGACTTTTGTGATTATGTTAAAGTGTTTGTTTTTGCATCTTATCACAAAGCATTTGGTGACTCTTCTTTTTTTGAAAGTGTTTTCTTAATAACCAAAATACGTAAAAGTGGTATTTTTTTTTTAAGAGGAAAACTCTCTATACATACTTTATTCATAAAGCACTTCAAGTGTTATAAAAAGTGCTTTTAATAATCTCTTAGTCGCCGAAAGGTTAGAGATGGCCATGGCCATGACTTTTTGCCTAGCAAGGTCACAACCCACAACATTATTTTCTTGGATATGTGAGTATATTTAATGTCATTTTCCAATAGATATGATGGATTGCTCAAAATAAAGACATACAGATATTGAGAGAGAAATAATTGGCATATGATATTGAGAGGAGATATTGATGGCAACACTTTGTCTAAGGCAACAAAACAAAACATGAGAAAACTCTAGGAAATCGTTGTAGAATATTATTGTTGTATCAAATCTAATAAAATTATGTTATAATAAACCAAGAATGCATGTGTGTGTTCTCAAATACCCAAAAATCTATTTCAATCTCGGTAATAGAAATAGTAATTATAATATTATTATTGTAAAGAGTAATTACTTGTAGTGGGTATCTTTATTCTTGTAATGCCAACATCTTGACTTTACCATTTCTTCATTATCAATATAACAAGTTTTAGTTCAAGAACATCCCATTAGTCATTGCTTCAATCTTCTTATTTAAAACATTATAGCTTTTGATGAAGAAACCTTATAATTCTTAAGAAATCATTCATTTAATAAACATCAATATCAATATTTTATTTTTTTTTTAATAAACAACTACGACAAAATGAGGTATATACGACTAAAATTTATTTTATAATAATTTATACTCGAAGATATGGTTAATATTAAAAAATAAATATATATTTACATATATA
Source organism: Cedrela odorata (assembly GCA_035584115.1). Taxonomy (NCBI): domain Eukaryota; kingdom Viridiplantae; phylum Streptophyta; class Magnoliopsida; order Sapindales; family Meliaceae; genus Cedrela; species Cedrela odorata. The sequence continues at coordinate 10,021 of JAXCLQ010000082.1, forward strand.
TTTATTTATCTACATATGTTTGATGATTTGTAATTAAATTCCAAATTAATTGTTTATAAGGGTGTTTCAATGTCCAACATATTCTTAATTAATTATTTATTTATTTATATTAGGGTGGGGCTTGGTATATGGATGATCCAAGCCCGCCCGACTTTCTATAAGGGCAATGTGTTCAGACGTGGGCCCACTTGATAATAGATAACCCATACCGTATTATTACCCACCAGCTTTCTCGTAGGAAGCACCAAATTACCTATTTATCCCTTACAATTAAATTTAAACCTCGGAGATGAATTGATTTTAAGCCGTGGACAACTGCCATCGCAATCTTATACGTAAATTCGTTTGTATCCAATTTTAACGGTACGGATTTAGAAAAAAAAAATTCATAACGAATTTAAAATAAATATATGTAC
>JAXCLQ010000083.1:0-10436 GCA_035584115.1 Cedrela odorata
TTGATGTTGTTAATTGAATTAATAAATGTTATCATGTGTTTTTAAATGAATGAAGTTGTTTTATATATGTTTTGGGAGCATTTGGAATAGCCCAGGGTTGATTATGTGGAGAATAGGTGATTGTGCTTATTGTAAACATTGAAAATAATTCTTTATTTGCCTAAGAAATAAGCTACGGGTCATTCTGTTTTAGTGAGTATCAATACGTTTATGAAACGAAACTTGTTAGATGAGAACATCTACGGATCATTCTGTTTTAGTGAGTATTGATATGTTTGTGAAATGGATCGATACTTGCTAGCTGAGAGTATCAATACTTTCAGCAACAAATCAATCATGTAGATTATGTATCATTCTATTTAGAAGTATCGATCCCTTTGAAAAAATGATCGATACTTACTGTTGAAGCATCGATTGGATTGATACCTCAATGAAACGAATCAATACTTATGATGAGTCATAACATCTGGACAAGCCACAGATCTATACTTGGCAAGAGAGAGGATCAATCTGTGTGAGACACACATTATTTTTCTCTGTATGTTTTGTAACAACGGACTGATACTTTGAGAGGGAGTATCGATCTATTCCTAAAAAAAAAAGAGTAAATATTTTTTAAAATTTTTTTTCTTTCTTGTATAATATTTAAATATTATAACTTTCCTTTAGCCATAACTTTTACAAGTACTATTTTGAATAGTATATTTTATGTTACCAAAAATTCAATTTGTTGAAATTAAAATTTTTCGAGTTTGAATTTATTTCAATTGAACAGAAAATAATACTCCAAATTAAAATTGAATTGAATGGTATTCTAATTAATTTTAATTCAACTAGAATTGATAGAATTCGAGTGAGAGTAAATATATGAACTTAAATCGGCCAATCGATATTGTATCAATTGAAATCTTTCTCAAATAAATTAATTTGTTAATTTATTAAATGAGACTTTAAAAGGAAATCTCCCTTTTTTATTATTAGGTTTAATTCTTCCAATGTAGTCGATAGGTTATAAGCATCTTAGATGGGGTAACCCAATAATTGCTAGGTGAGAGCTCTCACATAATGTCGTAGTTTATCAGACCTGTTTCTTTATATGAGGTATTTGACTTGCAATAATATTAGGTAAAGAGTTTGATTTTATTTTTATTTAAGAAAAGGCATTGAGTTTAGCCTAACTAGGTTGATGCACCAATAATTGTTAGGCGATGTGTCTTTTCCTAGAGGTAGATTGATCATGTCTTGTAAAGAGTTAAAAACAGAAATGAATTTCTGACTTATTAGGCTTGCTTGACCAATAACTATTAGGTGAGGTTTTGTGAGTTTGATAAGAATATGGTCGCTCACGAAAACCTATAATTTGATTGCAATTTTCTCATCGATTTATCGAGGGAATATGAGATATAATTAAAGTAATGAGAGCACTATTTGGTTTAAAGTACAAAACTAAATAGTTTAATATATATACTTTTATATATTATGATGTATTTCATTTTTCTGTAGATCATCTCTTTTCAAGTGAACGAATAATGCTTAACCCTTTTCTAAAGATACTTGACACTCATAGACTTATCGGACCTAATTTTAAGGTTTGGTATTAGAATTTTACAATTGTTCTAGATTCTGAATGGATTGATTATATCTTCCAAGGGCCTACGACCAAGTCCCATTCACTAGCGGCTTCACTAGAAAGAAAGAGACCTTTCAGAAATGGAAGGATGATAATCTCAAAGTTAGATCATATATACTAGTGTCTATAAGTGATGACTTACAGACTCAGCATGAGGATATGCAAGATGTCTCAATGGTCTATCTTTCTTTGGTGGATATGTTTGGGGAGAGTTCCAACTATAGGAGGTGTGGGTTGTTCATTGCTTTGTTTGGTATGAGACTTAATTCAGGAGTGCCTCTAGAGTCTCATCTTATGAAGATGATTAACCTTATAGGTCAGTTATAATCTTTGAGGTTTTCTATGAATTTTGTGTTACAAATAGATTTGATCATTCAATCATTCTAATCTAGTTATGACCAGTTTGTTACTAATTATCACATGAATAAACTGGAACATACTCTTTCTGAACTTATGAATGAAATTGTTTCATTTTATAAAAGAGTCTCTAAGGGTAAAGGGAATGAAATTGTTCTTGCTGCGGTGTCTTATGGTAAGACTTCGAAGAGAAAAGTCAATAAGTCCTCTAGGGTTAGACCCAAATGAAAATTCTCTAAAAAGAAGAAGTGAAAAGGTAAATGAGTTGCCAATAACTAAAGCAATAGTGAGTGTCATCATTGCAAGAAGCTTAGACATTGAAGGAGGAACTGTCCTGTTTATATGGAGAGTCTAAAACAAAAGAAGGCGCAAGCTACGTTTTCTTGTTATGTTATTGAAAATAAATTAAGTGTTTTTTCATATTCATATAGTTGGATAATTGATTCAGCTGCCACTTTTCATATCTATATGTTATTACAAGACCTTTCCAGTAAGCAGTTACTAGAGGAGGGTGTAATGACACTGAAGATGGCAAATGAAGCATTAGTTGTTGCCACTTGCTCAGGGATTTGCAGAATTGTTCATATAGCTGGATAATTGATTCAACTACCACTTCTTATATCTGATGTCGTTATAGAACCTTCACAGTAAGTAGTTACTAGAGGAGGGTGCAGTGACTTTGAAGATGGCAATTAGAGCATTAGTTGCTGCCATCTGCTCAGGGACATATAGTATTTTTCATATAGATAGATAATTGATTCAGCTGCCACTTCTCATATCTGTATGTCGTTACAAGGCCTTCACAGTAAGTAGTTAATAAAAGAGGGTGCAGTGATATTGAAGAAGGTAAATGAAGCATTAGTTCCTACCACTTGCTCAGGGACTTGTAGAATTGTTCATACAGCTAGATAATTGATTCAGCCGCCTTTTCTCATATCTGTATGTCGTTATAGGACTTTCACAGTAAGCAGTTACTAGAGGAGGGTGTAGTGACACTGAAGATGGCAAATGGAGCATTACTTGTAACATCTACTTAGGGACATATAGAATTGTTCATATAGCTTGATAATTGATTCAGCCGTCACTTCTTATATCTGTATATTGTTACAAGACCTTCACAGTAAGTAGTTATTAAAGGAGGGTGCAGTGACATTGAAGAAGGCAAATGAAGCATTAGTTCCTGCCACTTACTCAAGGACTTACAGAATTGTTCATATAGCTGGATAATTGATTCAGCCTCCTTTTCTCATATCTGTATGTCGTTATAGGACCTTCACAGTAAGCAGTTACTGGAGGAGGGTGTAGTGACACTGAAGATGGCAAATAGAGCATTACTTGTAACCATCTACTTAGGGACATATAGAATTGTTCATATAGCTTGATAATTGATTCAGCCGTCACTTCTTATATCTGTATGTTGTTACAAGACCTTCATAGTAAGTAGTTATTAAAGGAGGGTGCAGTGACATTGAAGAAGGCAAATGAAGCATTAGTTCCTGCCACTTACTCAAGGACTTGCAGAATTGTTCATATAGCTGGATAATTGATTTAGCCACCACTTCTTATATTTGTATGTCGTTACAGAACCTTCACAGTAAGCAATTACTAGAGAAGGGTGCAGTGACACTGAAGATGGCAAATGGAGCATTAGTTGCTACCATCTGCTCAGAGACATAGAGAATTGTTCATATAGTTAGATAATTGATTCAGCTACCACTTCTCATATCTGTATGTTGTTATAGTACCTTCACAATAAGTAGTTACTAGAGAAGAGTGTAGTGACACTAAAGATGGCAAATGGAGCATTAGTTGCTACCATCTGCTAATGGACTTATAGAATTGTTCATATAGCTGGATAATTGATTCAGCCGCCACTTCTCATATCTGTATGTCGTTATAAGACTTTCACAGTAAGCAGTTACTAAACGAGGGTGCAGTGACATTGAAGATGGCAAATAAAGCATTAGTTCCTGCCACTTGCTCAGGGACTTGCAGAATTGTTCATATAGCTAGATAATTAATTCAGCTGCCACTTCTCATAGTTGTATGTTGTTACAAGACCTTCACAGTAAGCAATTATTATAGGAGGGTGTAGTGACACTGAAGATGGCAAATGGAGCATTAGTTGCTGCCACTTGCTCATGGACTTACAGAATTGTTCATATAGCTGGATAATTGATTCAACCACCACTTCTGATATCTGTATGTCGTTACAAAACTTTCACAGTAAGTAGTTACTGAAGAAGGGTGCAGTGACACTGAAGATGGCAAATTGAGCATTAGTTGCTACCATCTGCTCAGGGAAATATAAAATTGCTCATATAGCTAGATAATTGATTCAGCAGCCACTTCTCATATTTGTATGTCGTTACAAAACCTTCACAGTAAGCAGTTACTAAATGAGAGTGCAGTGACATTGAAGATGGCAAATGAAGCATTAGTTGCTGCCACTTGCTTAGGGACTTGCAGAATTGTTTATATAGCTAGATAATTGATTCAGCTGCTACTTCTTATATATGTATGTTGTTACAGGACCTTCACAGTAAGCAGTTAGTAGAGGAGGGTATAGTGATACTGAAGATGGCAAATGGAGCATTAGTTGCTACTACTTGCTTAGGGACTTGCAAAATTATTCTACCTTTGGGTCATATTTTTATATTATACAAAACTATGTATTTTGATACTATCAATAGAAACATTTTATCTGTCAATTAGTTGTGTAAAAAGGGTTATACTTTTATATTTGATGAATGTAGATGTTGTATTTATTTGAGAAAGAAATTGATTGGCACTGGCTTGAATGTAAATAGTTTAAATGTTTTTGAAATTAATAAAATTAACATGACTAATACTATTAATAAGAAAAGATCTAGAAATGAAATTAATTCAAAACTTATATGGCAGCATAGATTATGTCATATTAGAGATAAAATAATTAAAAAGATGGGCAATGATGGACTGGTGGTCTATTGGGTTCTGAAGTATACCCGACTTGTGAATCCCATCTTCAAAGAAAGATGACCAAATCATCCTTTATTGAATAAGGGAAAAGAGCTGATAAAGTTTTTGAATTGATACATACTAATGTATGTGGTTTATTTATTGAATTGACAAGAGGAGATTTCTCATACTTCATAACCTTTATCGATGATCATTCACGGTATGGTTATGTGTACTTACTGAAGTACAAATCTGAATCTTTTGAAAAACTTAAAGAATTCAGAGCTGAAATAAAAAAACAGACAAGAAAGAGTATTAAGATTTTGCAATTTGATCATGGAGGTGAATACTTAAGTACTGAATTTTTAAAATTTCTTAAAATTAATGGTATACTTTCTCAGCTTACATCTCCTTATTAGATATGGTGTATCTGAAAGAAGGAATCGTACTTTATTATATATGGTAGTATCCATGATGAGCTTCACAGACTTATCTACATATCTTTAGGGATATGCTCTATATACCGAAATATACATCTTGAACAGGACTCCATCGAAAGTAGTTCCTAGGACACCGTATGAGATATGGTATGGAAAGCTACCAAACTTTAATTATATGAAACCTTGGGATGTCCAACTTATGTTAAAATAGTTAACACTGGAAAGTTAGATGCTAAGTCTAAAAAAAGTTAATTAATCAGATATCTTAAAGATAGTTTAGGATATTATTTCTACTTTCATGCTGATATAAGGATTTTGATTAGTAGACACTCATAGTTCTTTGAGAATAAGTTCATTAAAGACGATGGTATATGTAGAAACATTGACCTTTCAGAAGAGTTTAGAAAGCTTGATGATGATCAACCTAAGATGGATGAGTCTGTTGATGCAGATGAACCAATTTTTATTAATGAACTAGTTCGATCTTATCCTCAGTCTTCTGTAGTCCGAACTCTTTGTAGATCTACTAGAATATCACCCCTTCTCAGAGATATTTATTTTCTTTCTGAAAATGATTTTGAATCATTTATGATGGGAGAAGATATACAGAGGGAAGATCCTAAAACCTATAAAGAAGCGATATCGATTTTGGAAGATGGCTTGAAACCATAAAATTCGAAATGGAATCTATGTATGCTAATTAGGTGTGGTCAATTTGTTGATCCACTAGAAGGAATTGTTCTTATCGATTGTAAATGGGTTTAGAAACGAACATTTAGCAAATATGGAAAAGTAGAGACTTTTAAAGCAAGGTTGGTAGCCAAGGGTTATAATAAAAAATAAGGTGTTAATTTTGATGAAACCATTTCGCCAATAGCCATACTAAAATTCATTCGAATATTACTTGCTATTGCAACTTATTATGACTATGAGATATGACAAATGGATATGAAGACAACCTTCCTTAATGGTTTCATTGAAGAGATGATATACATGCAACAGCCAGTTGGGTTTGTTGCATTAAGTGATAGTTATAAGGTATGTAAGTTGCATAGATGACATATTACTCATAGGAAACAATATAGGCATATTATCTAAGGCTAAATTGTGGTTATCTATTATTTTTTCCATGAAAGATTTGGGAGAAGTGACCTTCATTTTGGGTATTCGTGTCTATAGAGATAGAGCAAAACAAATTATAGGTCTTTGAATGATAGGTCTTTCCCAGAGTCTATACATAAATAAAGTATTAAAGAGGTTCAATATGGATAGTTCTAAGAAAGGTTTCTTACCCTACAGTCATGGTATTCATCTCTTTCGGGAGATGGGACCCAAGACTGAAGTTGAGGATGAGCGTATGCAGAAAATTCTTTATGTTTCGATAATAAGTAGTCTTATGTATGCTATGTGATGTACTAGACCTGATATATCATATGTTGTGAGTATTACAAGTCGATATTAGGCAAACCTTAGAGAAGAACATTTGACTGCGGTCAAATGGGTCCTAAAGTACTTGAAAAGAACTCAGGATTTAGTATTAACTTATGGGGGTAGTGAGTTAAAACTTGAAGATTACACTGATTCTGATTTCTAATCACATGTGGATGATAAAAAGTCTGTTTTTGCATTTGTCTTCATATATAATGGAGGTGCTATTTGTTAGAAGAGTTCTAAGCCGACTACTACAACTAACTTCACTATAGAAGCTGAATATATTGTTGTTTCTAAAGCTGCGAAAGAGGTTGTCTGGATTAGTAAATCGTTACAGAACTCAGAATAGTTCATTCCATAGTTAATCCAATAACTTTGTACTGTGAGAAAATACTACTTGATCAGAGAATTTGTAATAGATAAACATATAGTAATGCAAAAAACCCTGTCTACGAATAATGTGGTGGATCCACTGACAGAGCTAATGACACGACAACAACTGGATCACCACCTTGACAGTATGAGTATCGGATACCATGGTAATTGGCTCTAGTGCAAGTAAGAGTTTGTTGGGGATATACCCTATAACTAATCGTGTCATACGATTTAGAGATATCATCTTTATATATATATATATATATATATTTCTGTAATTAATTGTAAATTAATTTACGATTAATAAAATGACTTTTACAACATTTTGCATATTCATTTACTAATTTATATTGTATATAAAATACAGAATGAGATCTTGTAATGTATTATGATGTCATGACTCTATCTGTAAAAAGTTGTAGATATGAGTATAGAGTCTATGATTTAAATACATCCGAATCAGTTCCTGGTTGATGATATATCATTTGGGAATGTAACAGTACATAACTAGCATATTTTATGCAGCCAATGATTAGTATTGGATACTAATAGTTGGGTGACGAGTCTCATGTCATAAGAGCATAAATGTGGGTAATACATTTGTAAACGTGTTACTCAACGTGACCAAATGTGACGAATCACATGGGTGATTATCCACAGTTAATGATACGTCACACAGTCGTACTAGTATACCACTAATCCTATGACTTGAGGTATTACGGTTGCCTTCCGCACTGAGGCACATCGTTCACTTGCATATATTGCATTTGGCTAGCTACTCCTAGTGAAAGAAGCTTGTCGGTAATGTATTTAAGTGTATGAGGACAGGTGATAACCAAGATGGAATTTACTAACTCAGATATTGAAGCTTGAGATCATAAGTAGAACTATCATACGCGGGAATAAAGTCTTTGGCCAAAACATGTATGTCGAAAAAGTATTTTCTAGATAAATGAATCCTGTATATGATTGAGGTTCTAATCCTAAAATTAAGTTAAAAGTTTGACAATACCATGACCCACACTCAATTGGGAGTCAACAACAAAGAGACTTTACTACGTACAACTATATAGGTTTATTCGATATATTCATTCGTCTGTATCTATGGTTTATGACATCTTGTTAGAGGTCGCTCATGATCATTGAAAACTTTGGTTACAAAAAGTTGTACCAAAGAGATAAGAAAGAGTTCTTATTTATCCATATCCAGCTCATAAGGAACCCAGGGCGTCACACACATTAATCAGTTACTTGATGATGACATTAATTGCTATGATATGATAATTATTAATTAGTTAATGATATTTTTTCAATACTTTCATCGGATAGCAATTTGATTATTGATTATAAAGAATATATTTTTCAGCTAAGATGCGTTAGCATCCGTATGCTTGGGAAATGTTTCTGTAATTATGGGATAACGTAAATATGATTTACGAATATATAAAATATTTAATAAGATATAAAGATATTAATGAATAAATGAGTTTATTCATTATTGATTATTTAAACGTTATTTAGTTAAATGGTTCATTGGTTGACAAGTGGCATCATGTGATGTTGCTAAATATTAAGCCTTTGATTAAATCTTGTTCATTCATTTTGAATCAATGGTTGGAATTTATTGTTTTAATAGTGATTAAAGTAATCATAAAGTAAATAAATATATTTTATAATAATATAATAATAAATATCAAAAGGGTAATGATTCCTTATATATGTATTAAAATAATAGATATAAATATCTAAAATAATCATTACTTATTATATTATTAAAGTAATAATATAAGATATTTATATTATAGTTACATATGATATTATTAAAGTAATAATATAATTTGTGTATCATTTTCTCTTTTTTGCTTTATTATATTAATTTGATTAATATATTATATTATTATATTAATTTGATTAATGTTAATTTATCTCACCTATTATAGCTTGACACATGACATGTCTTTATTTAATTAACGAATTAAAAGGCATGTTAATGAGAGGAGGAATTCAATTGAATTGATTTCAATTTGGATTTGATAAAGCAAGACTTAAGTGTTAAGTCTTTGATGCTACTTCTTCCAACACATAACTGAGAGCTTCATTATAGATTTGGCTAAGGTGTTTTCGTTGTTTTGAACATAGAACAAAAGGGAGAAAGAAACAAAAGAGAGATAACAAATAAGAAGGAAACAAAAGAAATTGAAGGTGTTTTATTTCTTTTTCTTGCCTATAGATTAGCTAGGTTTTCTAGTGTAGAAAAACAAGTGTTAGCTTAGTGAAGCTAATACATATAGCAAGAAATTCCATCACGAAATTAGAACCATCTTCGCCAATCTGATGTGTGGATATGCTTAGAGGCAAGTGAGATGTTTGACTTGCTTTCTGGATAACAAATTGAAGAAGTATGACTTCTTAACTTTGTGTTTATGTTTAAAAATATTTAAAATTTTAAAATATGCATATATACATGTCTTGGTCCTTTAAGAGCTTTTCGCATGGTCCATGTGACCACCATAGTTCCCACCACACAGCTGTCGCAAGCTTTGAAAACTATTCTGCATATCGCTCCTCCGCTGCGTGCATCTTTGCTCCCTTTCAAATCTTATATGTTTTAGCCATATGATCAATCATATATGATATGCTATGTACTAGACCTGATGTGCTTTTTGCTCTAAATGTTTTGAACAGATAGCAAACTAATCTTGTAAAGGTTAATAAACAGTGGTCGAAACAATCCTTAAGTACTTAAAAAGAAATGATGATATGTTCTTGATTTATTAGGGATGTTCTGAGCTCAAAGTGTTGGCCTATTATAATGCTAACTTTCAATCTGACAAAGATGATAACAAATCACAATTTTGATACTTGTTCACTATGTTAGAAGATGGAAGTGTAATAAGCAAAATACTACAGTAGATTCGACTATTGAAGTAGAGTATATAGCGGCTTCAAAAGTAATTAAAAAAGAAGTTTGGATAAGGAAGTTTATCATAGACTTAGTGTTGTTCATGATAGTCACAGTGCGATTGTGATGTATAGTGACAACATTAGAGCCACAGTACAGGATAAAGAACTAAGGTCTTATAAAAAACTTAAACATTTAATTAGGCAATATCACTTGATTAGAGAGATAATATAGAGAGGTTATGTGAAGATAAAAAAGATGCCCATTGTAGAGAATGATAACTTTATTTTTATAGTATTATTTTATCTGTTTAAACTTGAATTTTAACTTATATATTGTTGATTTTATTTTTATTAAATAA
>JAXCLQ010000084.1:0-10431 GCA_035584115.1 Cedrela odorata
ATATGATGTATAGAATTAACATCCTTAAGATTTGTAAAAGATTTTAAATATTTTGGCTACATAAGTTATGTGGTGATTGGTCTCTTTGTCTTCTTTCTAAATGTAATCCTCTCTAATGATTAATTTCCACACCCAGTACGAGAACATTTCGCAGTTTCGGGTATTAACAATGTTCAAAGTTTAGTGGAAATATTCTGATATCCAGAATCCAATTCACTTCACTCTACCGAAGTTCCTCGGTTTCTCTGAAAATACGATTATCTATCTAACATTTCAAACGTTCACTTCCTTTTATTTTCCTTAGCTTTCTCAGCAACCAAACAGAGTAACTAATCATCGAAAACTAAATTACATATGAAAAAATCAAAACAAAAGAGTACCTGAAAACTCCAGCGAGTAGGCATTGGTTCGTCGGCCATTGCTGATCAAATCGAGAGACGAAGAAAAAGAGAGATCTCGAAATTTCTCCCTCTCTGCGCTGCGACCTCGCTCCACTGCTAGTCTAACACAGTTAGACAGAGAGTAGAAGAAAGCATGTGCGTAATAAAAAAAATAAAATGTTGAAATGATTACTGGTTACTTAATTGAAGTCAGGGCAAATCATCGTTCGCCACCAGAGACTTCAATCAAACACAAAACCCACGTACATCAGATGATATTTCAAATCAAAGAATCCAAATTCAGATGTCAAAACAAGCAAATTAAGGCGAGAAATTGAAAACCCAGTTACCAGTTTGGATCAAAACAAAATTACAGAACAAGTAAGATGCAAGAGATTGAAATGTTAAAACATTTACCATTTTGGATGTAACAGAATCGGTGAGGAAGAGAAAAGAGGCTCTTCGGCGACGATGACGCTCCGCCAACTGAGAAGGGGAAAAAGAGATTTGATTTGGTTGGGAGACATATTTTGCGATTTGTTTCGTAAAACAAGTAAAACAACTTCAAATCTGTTGCGATTTTATGATACAAAGTGTAATTTGTATTTTGCGTTTTATGGATTTAATTTTGACAAAATAACAACGGACACCTTTCACATATGAATTTGTAAAATGAAAAATAAAATAACCTTTATAAACGGTACCGGACGCAACCTTACAGCCCTAAAAAATTCGTACAAAACTTTTCTGATTCATTAATTTTTTATTTTATTTTCTTTAAAAATACAGTATTAATATATTATTTATTATTTATTTTAAATATACAATATTAATATATTATTTATTTTAAATATATAATATTAATATATTATTTATTAACTATTTATTTTAAATATACATAATAAATAACAACTAATAAATTTGAATTTATTTATAATAAAATTTTTATAAAATTATTAATAAAAATATTTAAAAATAATATATTTTATTTATTTTAAATGTAGAATGTACAATATAAATATATTATTTATTGACTATTTCTTTTAAATATACATAAATGAAATGAAAATTATTTATAATAAAAATTACATAAAATTGTTAATGAAAAATATTAAAAATAATAAAAAAAAATATAGCTCATGCATTATAGTGTGTGTGTGGCACAAAGCACTATAGCACAAGTACTATAGTGTGGCATGAGCACAATGTAAATGGCGCTCGTGCAAATGATACGAGTGCACTGTAATACAAACACTATAGATAGCGAGAATGAGAGCAATGTAGATAGCGCGCTCGTGCGGATGACACGAGCACACTATAGCATGTGTAATGTATCGGCATGAGTGCATTATAACGCTTTTTTTTTTTAATGTTAAGTAATCATGAGGACAAAATTGTTCAAACATTGTGAAATTGGTTTATCTTATTAGAATTTTTTAGGGTTTATCATAAATGTAAAAAAATTATAAAATAATATTATTTTGAGAATTTTTCATTCCTTCTTTATGTGAAGTTATTTTTTTATTATTTTTTTATCACGAGATGATAAGATGCTTCTAGAATTTGCCCTCCTATTTGTATTTTTCTGTCTTTGTACCATTGCTTTGCAAGTAGTGCTTTTCACACTCTAACGCGACTAGTTAAGTTTATTGTTTTGTAATTTCATTTCACTTTCTCACTAAGGTTAATTTATAGGAAAAGTTTTTAAATTAACCTATGTGATCTATTTTAATTTATTGTTATTGAGAAGATTAATTTTACCAATTTTGAACAGAACTACTCCCATATGACCATTTCTTTAAAAAAATAATTTCATTTTATCTCAACTCGATAATCACCAAAAATAATGGATTCTTTTCATTTTTCTTATTGATTTTTGTTTAATACCATGAATCATTGTGTGCATGTGTTGAATTTGAGTTTTACTTCATGGATGTGGTAAATGTACTTCAATTTAGAAATTTTGTTGTAGGGGCTTCTATGCGTGACCGCGTGCAAGCAAGCGCCACTGTGGTGCTCGCAATCGAGTATTGGTGGCGCTCGATATCAAGTGCATTGAACCTAGTTCAAACTTTTTAAAAAAAATTTAAACGAAATTTTTATTTAATTTTTAAATTTTTTGCAAATCGAGTTCAAATTGATTTTTTTAAAAAAAATTCAATTAAAATTTTCATTTAATTTTTTTTAATTTCATGAAAATAAGTCCCTTTAAAAGTATGCAAATATGTTGATATAATTTACGTTTCATGTAAAATTTTTTATTTTATTTTTTCATAATGTTTTTTGACATGAAATATTTACTAATAACAGACTGTTTGTGTAATTTTAATAGGAAGAAATGGGAAGTCGAACACAACTGAAGATTAGGATAGAAGAGCACGTCCATGCTTAGCCAACCTTATTGCACTATTGGGAGTGATAGATCAAATTATAAGGAAGTTGATCGCAGCGCAAGTCAAGTTATTTAAGCAAACTTGCTTTGGTTACTTTTTAGGTATCCAAGTGATGTGAACCTTCAAAGAACGATACTTTGAAAACTCGAAAAAGGTGGATAGGACCCCCAATAGCCAAACTAAGGTTGAAAAGTTAATCGTTGACTTGAAACTCGCGATTAAGCAACAAACCAATGGTATTTTGGAATAGAACACCACAAAGATTACTCTTGATAAGTTCTAAATTTCAAGTTTAGGTAAATAACTTGAAAAAAAAAAACTTAACTCACATTAAAAAAGATATATGTTCGTGCCTCCCCTTTGGTCAAGAGTTATAACATCCTTAAATATATTATACTCCTGAAAATTAGGGTTTTTAATTTGAAAACCCTAATGATATAATTTGGGCTTGAAATTTGGCCCCATAACAAGGTCTCATAAAGTACTACAAGTCAAATAAAATTTGGGTCCAAAAGTCCATGAACAGAAAATAACCAAAATACCCTTAAACTAGAACAAGAGTAATTAGGTTAAGAAATAGTGACGAATTTGGCCCATGTGCAATGGGACCTATTAAGGGCTAGGACACTTCTTCTTTGATACTTGAATGAGATTGTACCATCCATAATCTTTAATTAAGCCCAACTGTGCAAATGAAATAATGGATTGGGTCTTTTGCGTCATTATGTCCTGAACAAGTCCATTTAATGCCTCTTTGATCTTCTTAGCTCTGGATCTAGTTATTGAGCCTTGAAGAATATGTAAAGGATTATGAACAACTTGATCACGTGTATCCAATGGTGGGCTTAATTTATCATCATTCTCCCCCTCGTTGAAAGGATTCGTCCTCGAATCAGATCCTATATCTAAAGGAGAAAGATAAGTAATATTAAAAGTAGCACTCACATTGTACTCACCTAGCAAGTCGATTTTGTAGGCATTGTCATTCACTTTCACAATCACTTGGAAAGACCTATCTCCTCTAGTATCAAGCTTACACTTCTTTTGAGCAGGAAACTTGATGATATATTAAACTTACTATTGGATGTTTGTGATCAAGTTGTTCATGATCTTTTACAAGTTTTTCAAGGCCCAATAACTAGATCCAGAGCTAACGAGATCAAAGAGACATTAAATGGACTTATGTAGAACATAATGGTGCAAGAGGCCAATTAGTTACTTCACTTGCACAGTTAGGCTCAATTAAAGATTATGGATGATACAATCTCATTCAAGTATCAAAGGAGGATATTTCAAGCCTTTAATAGGCCCCATTACATATGGGCCAAATTCGTCACTATTTATTTACCTATTACCCTTATTATAGTTTAAAGGTATTTTGGTTATTTTTTGGTCATGGGCTTTTGGACCTAAATTTATATGATTTGTAGTACTTTATGAGACCTTATTATAGGCCAAATTTCAAGCCTAAACTATATCATTAGAGTTATCAAATTAAAACCTTAGTTTTTAGGAGTATGATGTATTTAATGATGTTATAACCCTTGGCCAAAGGGGTAGCACGAAAATACATATTTTTAATTGTGAGTTAAGCTTTTCTTTCAAGTTCTTTTCATAAACTTGATTGTTAGAACTTTTTAGGAGTTATCTTGTGGCATTCTCTTTTAGAATACTGTTAGTTAGTTATTTAATTGCGAGTTTCGAGTCAACGGTTAACTTTTCTTCTTTGGTTTGGCTATTTGGGGTTCTATTCACCTTTTTCGGGTTTTCAAAGCATCGTTCTTTAGAGGTTCGTATCATATTTAGTATCAAAGCTTAATTTCTAACCAGGTTTTATCATTTTATCATTTGTCTTCTTAATTTTTAATATTTAGTTTTAGGATTTTGGTTATTTTCTCTTTTGGGTGGTTTGCAGCTATTTCATAGCTAAGAGAAGCCATTTTTTTTCTTCTTTCTTGTTTATTAGTAAAAAAAAAAAAAACTCTAAATTAAAAAAAATAAGATTCATTATATATATATATATATATAATGAAGTTGATTTAGGGTTTTCGGCAAGTAAAGGAAACTAGTTGGGATTTTTTACTAGTTTATCCTTATTTGGGCTAGTTAAATTGTTTGATTTGTATATAATTTGGGACAATTTTTTTCCTTGGAATCATATCTGAAGTTAAGATAAATTTGGGTTGGGTTTAATATTTAAGAACCTCTAACTTAACTTGAGTTTTAAGGCTTAATTAGACACCTTTAAGCAATTTGGGCAATTTTTTTCCTTGGGTTTTATTTCTTGTTTATTTTATATTTGTTTCTTTGCTGTCCATGTTCGTCTTTGGGTTTGTTTCTTATTTTAATTTGTTTGATTTGTCCAATTCACCTTGTTTCTAATTACTTTTGTAATTCTAATTCGGGTTTGTTTGCTTCCTAGTGTCAGGGTTTCATTACTCTTTTAGCAATTATTCTTTGATTTCTTATTGCCAAAAATTTTATTTACTTGTTCTTACAACGTTGATTCGTATTCTTACATTCTTAGTTTTGTTTCCATGCCAATTTCATTATGTTGAGAATCATTTTGATTAACTTGTAGTATTCATTGGATTGAAAGTGCAAGATTGCCCTTTGAGCTATTTTATTTAAAGAACTATCGAAAGAAACTTGAGTTGTAAAATGTAAGAGTGTGTGAGCTTATTAGAGGGTAAAAGCCTTATATTTTGTGTGAAACACGAGTAATTACTGTGACATTATTTCAAGTATACACATGTGAGAGAGTGATTGTGAGATTTTTTAATTAATTAATATAATGTCTCATAGTGGATCTGAAATGGATAAAAATAAACAAGAGTTTACAATAAAAGCAATGCAACAACAAATGAAAAAATTAATGCGAATTTTGAAAAACTTACAAGTAGACATGACATAGGTGAAGTAGGGTAAATCTATGAGTGAGTTTAGTACATGTAAGACTAATAAGCGGGTTCCTAAGCCACCTTTGGGTTTTGATAGTGAGTTTGAAGTAGAAGAGGAGTTTGATAGGGACTCACTAATTAATGGAGGTAGGAATGGGCAAAGAGGAGATTAGATTGATGAGAGACATAGGAGGAATCATTGGGATAGACATAGTAGAGATCGAGATAGTATAGATCATAATCTAGATTATATTAAGATAAAGATACTATAATTTCAGGGTAAGAATGATCCAGAATTGTACACAGAGTGGGAGCGAAAGGTAGAATTAGTTTTTTATTGTCATAGTTATTCGGAAGAGAAGAAGGTTAAGTTAGCTGCAGTAGAGTTTACTGATTATGCCTTAACTTAGTAGAATCAACTACTATTGAGTAAAACGAGGAATAAAAAGTGTCCAATAGATGCTTGGGATAAGATGAAGATCATTATAAAGAAGAGGTTTGTGCTTAGTCATTATTATAAGGACTTATATTATAGTTTACAAACTCTTACTCGCCGTAGCAAGAGTGTCGATGATTATTTTAAGGAGATAGAGACCGCCATAATTAGGACAGATGTAGTTGAGTGTAGGGAGGCTACTATGGCTAGGTTTCTTAATGGGCTTAATAGAGATATAGTTGATGTGGTAGAGATAAAGGACATGGTCCATAAGGCTATAAAGGTAGAAAGACAGTTTAAGCGAAAAGGAATAGCTAGGTCTAGTATTAGAATAGGTTCGGGTTCTACATCTTGGAAACCAAATTGGGCTTCTAAGGATAATAAACTAGTTACTAGAACTAGAGACGAGGACATGAAGCAGAAGGGTTAAGTTAGGGAGTTAATCGAAGGATAAAGGTAAAGATGTAGACCAGACAAGAAGAAATAGAGACATTAAGTGCTTTAGGTGTCTGGGTAGGTGTCATGTTGCTTTGCAATGTCCTAATAAGAAGGTCATGGTTTTGAAAGATTCAAGAGAAATAGAGACTAACAAGAATGAGAGTGACTATAGTGATGAGATGCTTACATTAGAGGATGCTAGTGTGTAGAGTATGCTGTAAATGGTAAGGCCTTAATGATTAAGTATACCCTAAACACTCAGGTTAAGGATGAGGAGGGTGAGCATGTGTAGAGAGATAACATTTACACATTAAGTATTATGTTCAGGATAGAGTATGTAGCTTGATTATAGATGGTAGTAGTTGTGTGAATGTTGCTAGTAAACTTCTTATTGATAAGTTGAGCCTACATACTGTTAGATATCCTAAACCTTATAAATTACAGTGGTTGAATGATTGTGGTGAGGTCAAGGTTAATAAGCAATTGATAGTGACATTTTCGATAAGAAAGTATAAAGACGAGGTGTTATATGACATTGTACCTATGCACACAGGGCACTTGTTATTGGGTAGACCTTGGCAGTTTAATAGGTGTGTCATTCATGACAGGTATAGTAATAGGTATTTTTTTAAGAAAGACGGTAGAAAAATTACATTAGTACCAACAACATCTAAGCAAGTTTATGAGGAGCGACTTAGGATATAACAGTCTCTTGAGGAATCTAGGTTTAGTAAGACCAAGAGTGGGGGTATTCCTAAGAGTAATGAATAATCTGAGAGCAAAGGAAAATTAGATAAGAAGTAAAGTGTGTATGCAAAGCATAGGGAGGTTAAGGAAGCTTTTTATAGGAAGAGGTCTTTGATTGTACTGGTGTACAAAGAAGCTTATTTGAGCACTGACGATCTTAACCCTTCTGTGCCTAGTTGTATTGTTTCCCTTTTGTAAGAATTCGATGACATATTCCTTGAGAAGATGCCAAGTGAATTACCACCGATTTGAGAGATTGAGTACCAAATCAACTTTGTGCCTGGAGCAGTTATTTCTAACCGACCAGTTTACAAAGCTAATCTTAAGAAGACAAAAAAGTTGCAGAGGCAGGTGGAGGAGTTACTAGCGAAAGGTTTGATCAGAGAGAGTATGTCACCTTGTGTAGTTTCTATATTACTCGTACCTAAAAAAGATAGGACGTGAAGGATGTGCGTTGATTGCAGAGCTGTCAATAAAATAACGGTAAAGTATCGACACCCCATTTCTAGATTAGAAGATATGTTGGATGAATTGCATGGCACATGTATATTTACTAAAATTGATCTAAAGAGTGGATACTACTAGATTAGGATGAAAGTATGGGATAAATGGAAAACTGTATTTAAGACTAAGCATAGATTGTATGAGTGGATAGTCATGCCGTTTGGTTTAACGAATACTTGTAGTACTTTTATGAGGTTAATGAATCTGTATTATATGCTTTCATAGGAAATTTTATGACAGTCTATTTTGATGACATTTTGGTGTATAGTAAATCCTTGGATGAGTAGATGAGTCATTTGAAATCTGTTTTAGATTTGCTTAGGAAGGAGAAATTATATGTCAACCTTAAGAAGTGTACCTTTTGCATTGATCAAGTTGTTTTCTTGGGCTATGTTATGAGTGCAAATGGTATCGACGTAGATGAGAAAAATGTGAAAGTTATTAAAGAGTGGCCAATGCCTAAGTCTATTTCTAAGTTTCAGAGTTTTCATGGGTTGACTAGTTTTTATAAACGTTTTATGCTGAATTTTAGCACTATAGCCACACTTTTGACTGCGGTAGTGAAAAAGAATATAGGATTTAGATGGGGTGAGGAACAAAAGAAGATATTTAATTTGATAAAAGAAAAACTTTGTTCTGCTCAATTATTAGCTTTGCCTAATTTTACTAATACTTTTGAGATCGAATGTGATGCTTTTGGGATTAGTATAGGTGCTGTCTTGATGTAAGAAATATGCCCAATAGCATTTTTTAGTGAAAAGTTGAGCGGAGCACTATTGAACTATTCCACCTATGGTAAGAAGCTGTATGCCTTGGTGTACTTTTTGGAGATATGGTACTGTGGCCAAAGAAGTTTGTGATTTACACTGATTATGAGTCGTAAACATGCTAGGTGGCTAGAGTTCATCGAGACATTTTCATATATGATTAAGTACAAGCAAGGTAAAGACAATGTGGTTGCTGATGCACTATCACGCAGGTATGCACTTGTTTCTTCACTTAGTGTCAAATTGTTTAGGTTTGAGTTTATAAAAGATATATATGTGGATAATGTTGATTTTGGCACTGTGTATGAAGCATATGAGAAAACTACATTTGGTAGGTTTTACAAGCATGATGGATACTTGCTTAGAGGCAATAGGTTGTGTGTTCCCAATTGCTCTATGGTTGAGAAGCTTGTAATAAAGTTGCATGGAAGTTGTCTTATGGGAAATTTTGGGGTAGCCAAGACATTGGACATTCTCAAATAACATTTTTTTTTTGGTCTAATATGAAGAAAGATGTAGAAAAGATTTATTCTAGGTGTATTACGTATAGGAGAGTCAAGTCTAAGATTAAACCTCATGGTCTGTATATGCCTTTACTTGTACTTGGTGAACCTTAGGTATATTTTTCCATGGGTTTTGTGTTAGGTTTTTCTAGGACTAGGAAGGGTAGAGATTCTATTTTCGTGGTTATAGATAAGTTTAGCAAAATGACATATTCCGTGTCATAAGACAGATGATGCCACGAATGTTGCTGACTTGTTCTTTATAGAGGTAGTGCGTTTGCATGGTATCCCTTAAAACATAGTTAGTGATCGGGATGTTAAGTTCTTTAACTATTTTTGGCATGTCTTATAGGGTAGATTAGGTACTAAACTGTTGTTTTCCACCACTTGTCACCCACATATTGATGGTCAAATCGAGGTAGTTAATAGGACTTTGACCATACTATTGTATGCTGTCATTAAAAATAATTTGAAAACTTGGGAAGATTGTTTGCCATTTGTTGAGTTTACATATAATAAGAGTGTGCATTCATCTACTAGGTTTTCTTAATTTGAGCTTGTGTATGGTTTTAATCCATTAACGCCTTTGGATTTGGTTCTTTTACCTGCTAATAAGTGTTCTAGTTTGGATGGGAAGAGAAAGGCTGAAATAGTTAAAATAATGCATGAGCAAGCTAAGCAGTACATCGAGAAGCGAAATGCACAGGTTGCTACCTAAAGCAATAGAAGGCATAAGCATGTTACATTTGAACCATGAGATAAGATATAGGTGTGACACCCGGAATTTCTTTTGTAGGACTTGTAGCTAGGCTTGTAAATATACTTGTTAAAGTATTAAGTGTTAGAATTTTGAGAAGTAATATAAAGTAAATTTATAAGAGTAGAATTAAAATTTTATTATTAACAATGTGATTTTGAGATTTTATCTTATGAATAAATATATACATATATAATTAAGTGGGCTAAGTATTATACATACATAATTTATGCTTAATTTAATTAAATAAGCTCAAGCCCAAGTTTATGTATATATATATAAATATTAAAATGGACCAAAGCCCAAGCCCAAATTTATATATATATATATATATAACTAAGTAAAATAAATACTTAAATAAATAAAATACTAAGTTTTGGCCAAAAATTCTCTACAAAATCTAAGCCATTCATTTACTTCAATCTTAGCTATCCACTTGTCACAATACTAGGCATGTTTTGCAAATGGGATAAGAATGAACAAAGAGCTAAGTTAGTGGAAAATGTACTGGCTAAATGTGGTCCATTGGATTTGGTCAAAGTCATCCTAACCATCCATGTGTTTTATTGATTAAATTAATTAATATTTAGGGTTAGTTAGTGGAAG
>JAXCLQ010000085.1:0-10426 GCA_035584115.1 Cedrela odorata
CAAATATTGATATCAATTGCTAAAAATGATTTTGTAAGGCAAAATTTATTTGATTCGTGTAATTATATTGATTTGAATGCTTTATAATTCAACATATATAACTTGTGGTTTGTGCAAGTAAGACTTTTGAAATTTTTGTTTGTATATTATGCTGAAGTTATATCTTTAATTACTATCTTGTAATTCAATGGTTATATTGGATCTCCCAAATAAAATAACATAGTATTTTTTTTCTTAAATCTTGAAGAAAAAAAGTATGCTACATATTTATTGGTTAACATTGCAATTTCATTAATTGTTGGAGTGAATAATGGTTATGTGATTCCTTATTTGATTTTCAGGAAAAAAAAATTTCGGAAGGTAAATTGCATGCATGGATGGAAGACCAAAAAACCAAGGGAAGGAGGGTAAAAATGGGAAGGTAAAATAAAATAGAGGAGAAAAGTAAAGGGGAAAGGCAGCATTTTACTTCGAAAAAAGAAGGCATAAGTGTGATGTGAAAATTCACATTTTCTTCACAATAATCATTTTTTTTTAATACCCATCATTTTAAGATTAATGTATTTAATTTATTTTTAAAACAATTTCATTGAAATAAAAATCTTATTATTAAAAATAATATTTTTAATAAAAATAAAAATAATGTTTTAAGAAATATCTTATTAAAAATCTTAACTAGTAAAATCTAGTGAAATAAAATATGGTCAAAAGAAAAAAGAGTAGAATGCGTATATGTCTAGTATAGTTGTAGAAGTTCTTCTATATATAAATTTTACTATCCTTGACGATATACCAACCTCAAAATAACAAGTGTTAATTAAATAATTTATTGAGCCAACTCATACCAATGTCATAATTTGACATTGGTAATATTTTAATGAACAAATCTGCAAAATTATTAATAAAATATATCTCATTTATGAATGGACAATTATGAAAATTAGATAAATATTTTGCATCAACATAACCAAACAGATCTAAATTATGTGTTAGTTCATTTAAATAAAATAATCTTAAATCAATTTTTTAATGAAGGTATCAAAACTATATTTGATACTGTTATAGTGGCATTTAGTAGATTCAAAACTTGACCTCACTAAAAGAATTATAAAAATTGCCATGTTCAATCTAATACATTGTGTTAAACATATTAAAATGCTAATTGTATTCAGATATTGCTCTTTAAAACTAAGTATATGTTAATTCTGATCTTTGGAATCAAAAGTATTCTTTTAAGATTAATTTATAAACCGAACCACAATGCGTACTCATTTTAACTATACAATGTGATAAATTTATTAACTTGGATTTATTTTCTATGTATGGAAAATTAATTAAAATCTTTTACAAATTAATTAAAATTGTCCATAGCTTTCTCGTCATGCATTCCTGATGAACTCTTGAAATGTATACATATTGGATTATTGTGTGCTCAGGAAAACCCAGCAGACAGACCTTCCATGTCATCTGTTGTGGTTATGTTAGCTAGTAACACCACAACACTTCCACAACCAGCTGAACCAGCATTTTCTGTTAGGCTAGTTCTGTCAAAAATAGTTCAATCTTTATCAGATATCAAAGTTGCTCTGTTAATGAGATTACTCTTTCAAATGTATCAACATGTTGACAATTTTATGGTAGGTTTATATAAAGATTTAAGGACATGAATGTATGTATAATTTCATCAATTTGCTATGGACAATGTTTTGGTTTATCGACTTTTTGTTTCATCATTGATCTCCATGCCTACTGAATTTTCTTTTCATTTTTCATTCACTTTTTCATTAACAACAAAAATGTTAAATTAAAATTTGAACAAGTCGAGAAACAACTCTCAATCAATTTGTTCCAATAATATCCAACCTCTGTATAGAACTATTGACAAGTGTGTCTGATTATTAGCTAGGAATGGAGTAAAAAATTACTCCAAAATCAAAGTCCAATGCATGGTCAGCACATCTGAAATAAAATATACCACTACTCTACCCCAAACATAATTTCAATATTTTTTAAAGCTTGACGCAGTTCTCTAATGAAAATTAGATATAATAAATTGAAGGCATGTGAAAAACAAAATTGAGCAGTGAATAATGTTTTCATTAATCGGCTAAAATCCAAATTACAAATCACGAACAATTGATTACACTTGGAGGAGGAGGATTCCCAAAGAAGAAACCTAAGCAAAAAGCAAAACTAGTTTCTTTGGCACCAAAGTATAGCAAATCCTCATCTTTACCATCGCATGAAATTATGATCTTTCTACTACCATCTCGATTGCTTGTTGTACCTCGCTCCGTATCTTTTGCGGCATGAACAGTTTTTTCTTCATAGGTCTGTCTTTTTGAATCCGGATGAAGCATTAGTCGTGACTTCCACAATCTCTTGAGGCCGATACCAATTTGAATCCAATTTGGCTTTCACGGAACTAAACAGACCGTCGTCAGCTTTTCTCTTCTCAGGGTTTGTCAAAACATCCAGGGCTGATTTGATAAGCTTGAAAGTGCCGTCGGCGGCAATAGAAGGGTTCTTGTCAGGGTGCAACATCAGCGCCAATCTATGGTACTGCTCCTTGATAACGCTCGTATCAACTTTTGGATCAAGTAATGGCTAGAAGTTCGTACCATGTAGATTTTCTTGCTGCTAATTCATGCACTGTGTAGGCAGTGAAGTAATCGTCAACGTTGGGTAAATTTGGGTTGAAATCCTTTGCTTCTTTGAGAGTTTTAAGAGCCATGTCTATGTTTTGAAGCTTGAAGTACTCTTCTGCGGCATCTCTGGCCTTCTCGGCCGCTAACTTAACAAGATTTGTCGGCAATCTTTCTAATTTTGATAAAAGGAGAGACATAAACTAGTTCTGACAATGATACACTAGTTTTATAGAGCATGAATGATTGCTTGGTCTTGACGCTATTAGTTTGTTTCCTTATTGAAAACATGTTTCTAATAAGGACTTTTGTTAGATACTCCTTAATCGATTAGGAGTCTTATTATGGTTACTTTCCCTGTAATAATAGATTTCAAATTTAAAAAGGATAAGATTTAATAATTTGGCCTAATATGTTCTTAAAATCAGTACTTCAATTCGATTGAGTCATGAAAATATTTTATAATTTTAAACATAGCATGTAAGATTGTCGAACATTGTGTGGTTACCTGATTTATTGGATTGCATGATGGGTGACGGATTGAGCTAAACTACCCCATCTATTGACAAGCCCAAGATGTGATATTCCTCAAATTTTGAATGCAAAAAACAAATAGAAGCCATATTTATACACAAAAGAATCTAATCTTCTCTTAATAAATAAATAATATATATATATATATAATTAGATTAATTATCTAAACAATCATAACTTCAAAATCAAACTCGCTATCTACTTGGAAATGTGAATAAAATAAAATTATAAATCACATTTTGTAGAAAACATTAATTTGAATTTTATGTAGTCGTATTTATAAGTTGATGATCATAATAAAACCGACGATGCTAATGCATCATGCATCGTATAGGCTACAAATATAGTAATATATAATATTAAGCAATGTTTTTTTCTTGATATTGACCATCCTTTCATGAATCCTTAACATGAGAATAGAAATATGTACATTACAAGAGTTTTACTTACTCATGTTGAACATAAACCGCATTCTAATAAATCTACGGGATCTTTTTCTTTGAAATGGGAATCTAGCTGGCTGATGTAGTAATCCTCATCATGCATCAAATTAAAACATCAAATTAAAATAAACAAATGAGCTTAGAGTAAAATCCTCATAGAAGGGAAGTCCACCATAATCCTTATTTTCTCCAGTGTCTTTGTTGACACCGGTTATTACTAGCAAGTCGGCCTTCATTGGAAATTTAACTTGCCACTGCAAATGAGTTACTATATCATGGTGAAGATCATACATTTAAGTTAATAACAGATGCATGTCTCTGTTCAATAACTCTATAATTCCACTTTCAACAACTATATGGAAAGAATAAGTTTGACATTGGCTGCTAGGTAGAGTCAATAACTATACTCTGATGCATGGTCAACACCACCCTTAAGAAATTATCAAATTCTAGCTTTTGTGTCATGCCAGTTATTTTTATAGAATATCAATTTTGTATAAATATTATGCTCTTGTCATCTCCCCTGCCAAAACTAATACTACTATAGAATTTCAAGCAATAGTGCACAATAATTTATAGGTATTGAAGGAAAATAGTTTTTATTGATTGTTGTCATCTATAAATATGTATATGTAAATGTTGTATGTTATTTTTCTTATTTCTTGTTGTAATGCCCCCAAATTCGGAAGGGTCTAAGATATGATTTTCTTAAATTACAAAACTAAAACCACGTGGAAACATTAAAATTAAACTCATATATATATATATATATACCTTCATAAATATTTTTTAATCACAAAATATGTTTGAACAACTTACAAAATTTAATAACAGTGGAAGTCTTAAATCTTAAAGAACCAAAGAACAAAAAGTACTCAGCCAAATCTATCCACTATGAGCTTAACTTCAATTATCTAATAATCACAATAAACTATAATAAGTTTTAATCTCAGTCAGTACACTAGTTTTTCATATACACAAAATACATACATACTTATATACAATGAGTGTACATGATATGAAATGAACTGAAAACTATAAACATTTCAAGACTTTCATAATACTTAAACACTGTAGAAGCTTCTTTTAAAACTGACTAGGAATATCTCATTCAATTACTACTTAGTAAGACTTCACTTATCACTTATCACTGATTGAGCCAATGTCACCTATCGATGACATACCGTATGTGAGAGAAGTGCAAGTGAGCCATATGATTTTAAAAACAATGAACACTCATTCCCAAAGGTAAGAGCCACTGTCTCACCCTGATTAGTAGTGAGTCCTCCCATATGCACAAATACATCATCACACAAATGTGAAGACACACTATACCTAGGGGTACCCCTAAAGGTCTCTCCCATATCATACAGAACACTTAACAATACTTATTAATATACTAAACCCGAAAGAATGACCACACATATAAAGGCTCCTTATAAAGTTGTAATTACCGACTAAGTAATGAAGTTTAATACCCTAGCACACAAATCTTAACTTTCATAAACATTTTTAAATAAAATCACTTTTTATCACTTAAAACATAATACATATATTCATGCTTCAATGTCAATACACATAACTATAAGCAATCACATATATACACATCATCATGAACAACTACATAAACACATAATAATGTGAAAAACAATACTTTCATAATAACATATAATAAAAAAAATACTTTTAAAAACATAATCAAACACATATATACGTTTATTGTAATTCTTTTTGAAAGTCTAGTATATATATACCTCTTGACGATCACAACGAAGTTAATTTAAACACTTTGACCTATAATCAACTATTGACATTCATAAGGCTCGTATAAACTACCACAAAGTACAATATAACTCATTAGACCTTAGAAGTATAAATTATATCACCTAATCTATTTGGCAATTTAATATTCCTAAACTCACCAAAATTGACCTTATGTTGTTTAAGGATTTTTTTTTTTACTTTAAACAACATTATTTCCTCATAAAATTATAACATAACATTTAAGAAACATAATATAAAATCATATTAAAATATTGACCCTTAACTCCTCTTAAAACTATTTATTTTCATATCCTAAATTTGATCATTTATCCTAACAGTATTAGAAAATATACTGAGTAATCTCCAATATTTGATTTTTAAAAACTACAATACATTTCCAAATATACTAAACTTTTGCAGAGGTTATATAGACATATTGAAAGTAATGAATTAAAATTTTAAGATTAAATTCATCTTATAAATCATTTAAACAAATTTAAATTTAAAATTTTCAAATTCTGCCAACAGAAATCTGCAGTGAGCTATGTCTATTCATAATTTCATGAGAATTCAAAAACAAAGAATTTGACCTTAAAATTTTAATATGATGTAACAAACATAATTATAAATCAGTATAAAAAATATCATAATTTTTGAAGACGGTTTAGTTAACTAAAATAGTTTCATCATTCAGCTATTCTACAAAACAAAGTATTTTTTAGTATCCCCATGTCAATTTTGAAAAATCATTATAAATTGAAAACTTAATATTTTTTTATGAAAAAAAATTTATAATAACCCTAAAGATGTCTAATTTATTCATTTAAATTAGTTTAGTCAAATTCGTAACACAAAATTTTACAACATTCACAAATTAAACTACTATCATATATCAACTCTGTAAAAAGATTATTTTCCTCCATTATTACTCCACAAAACAATATCTCAAGTTCTTAATTTTAAAAAGAAAAATAAAGTCTAAACACTCTAATCAAATTGCAGAATTATAATCACCTTAAGTTTTGAAACATAAGTATTAAAATAGCATACTAACTAACAAAATATAAAAATTAAACATAACTTACCAATTTTTATCCTTTTTTTTTTCTCTTTCTTCTTCTTCTTCTTCTTCTTCTTCTCTCTCACTTATTCTTATGGTTTCTACACCTTCAAGTTAGCCAAATACCCTAAAACACAATTTAGGTTTAATTATACTTATTAGAAAATTTTCAATTCAGTCCCTGACTTTACTCTTTTTATATATTTTACCCCAAAATTATAACTTATTATTAAAACATTTTATTATTATCTATATTATACATTTACCCCTATAAAAACATAACTCATTATTTATACATAACTATATAGTATATATTTATGAAAAGTGGGTGTTATAACTCATTATGTATACATAAATATATAGTATATGTTTAGGAAAATGAGTGGGGACGCCTTTTTAATGTAATGCCCCTACCCCTACATGAAACTTTGCAGATCCTAACCCTTCAAGAGGTGGCCCCCGTAGTGATGTGGCGTCCGATGGTTGTAGATCATTCTCGACGATATTTGGTTTTGTGGATTTTTGTTCATAAAAGCTATCACTTTCACTCTTCTCATCTACCTTTCTACCATTTATTTCAAGAGTCGGCATATCACTAGTAATGATGGCTTTTTGCTCAATTTCCCATAAATGACGTCAATTGTTAATACCTGATTTTTGTTCGCCAAATGTCAACTCGTGATTTTTCTTTTTTTTTTTTTTTTAGAGATCAAATCTACTACAATCTTCTTATCTGATTCAGAAATATCTCTAAATTGAAATCCTCAAAAGTGAATTATAATCATCTTCTTAATACTTTGATACTCGTGGAAAACAGAAATTTAGATGAGAAGTGTCGGTTTCCCAACAAAAACCCTCTATTGCCTAAGTTAGTATGGGGTTTTGCTTTTTCTAGTGTTGTTAACTGAATTTTAAAATTCTATGCCCCTCTTGGCAAAATAACTCTGTTTTTTTTTAAGGGTTTTCTTCATACATTTATTTATTATTTTATTTTATTTTTTAAGTTATTGACTTGCTTCTTTCTTTCCTGATTGGAATCTTTCATTTGTGTTCTAATAAGACTATGTTATTTACCTTCTCTATAATTTTATTCATTTTTATCTCTCTTATTCTTTTTTAAGTAAGATTAGGAGTCTAGCAATAAGAGTCTTATTAGGGAACTTGCTTAAAGAGTCCTTTATAAAATGAGATTCTTCATTATCAAAACTCGAGGGCATCCTTTTGTTCCTTGCTTAATGTTACTAATCTTTAGCGATTGTTAAGGAGATTCTTCATCATCAAGACCTAGTTTAACAATGCTGATATCGAGTGATTGCTGAGGAGAGTCCCTAATTTTCATGTATGAACTGGGATCATATGTTGGCCATATTAATGATCTAGCTAGTGGGTAATTTAATAATTCAACAAGAATTGTTCTAGTTATGATCTCTGTGATGATATGGCTAACTTTGAAGCCGAAACATCCCATTTACATGGTCACCAATATCGACGTTCCTGTTTAAGATAAAGGGAATTCAACATTTTAGAACAATTATGAAGACATATGAATAAGTATTTCTATTAATCTTGGCTTGAAATCTCCAATCCCAACCAAAAAACTGCATCTATTACAATGAGATCAACATAACCTAATATTCCAAAGATGCAGTAGTCATTGGAACTAATTCTTTACCAAGTACCAAGGCTATAGAAATACTATTTTATGCGAAGTACTAGTTAAAGCTTATCACCAACAGTTAAGAAAAGGAATTATGAGCAACTCAACAGACATGATCAGGTTTTAATTGGAAACTATTGTTAGGTACAATATATTGAGAAAGAAGACAAAGCATCGTCGAATGGATTTTGAGGCATACATAGGTATCGGTTCAAATGGAAAGATTTCGGAAGACAAAGATATAAAGCTACAGAACATGGTGAAGAGACGATTAAAGATGGAAATTGAGGTTTGTTTAGATACGAATGTTAAATAATTTCTCAAAGTTGTAATAGATTTCCTCCATCTAACTGTATACTAAAGCATATATACCTTGTTATTTGTTAAAGTAATTTGAATTAATAAATATCTTCTCATATAAAAAGTACCCAAAATCATAGTCTTTCAAGATGGAAATGAGAATTTAAAAAAAAAGGGTATTATGAGGTTGGTATGAAATTAAACCATTGATCTAGGTTATTTAGTACATTTTCTCAGGTTTCTAATGTAGGATTATGTTGAATATTCATGATCATCATGACCTCTAGTCATACCCTTTGAAACCAGCCTTCACAGAGATTGAATATGGCAAAAGTAATTTTTCCTTTTTAAAAAAAAAAAGAAAAAAAGATCGTATTCTTCTTGAAGAATGAAGCCAAATTTTTTAAGCACTAAAATTTCAACCAGGTTTTGATATAAGACTAGTGGCATAATGTTTAAGGTTCATGGACTTAAGTTGCAAGGTGACGTAGAGGTTGGCAAGGATGGGAAGATATTAGGAAAGAAGAAGATTAAGCTGAAGCATGCATCCAAGAAATGAAGAGTGAAGGCTTTCCATTTTAACTAAAAAATGTAAAAATTTTGTTAACTTGAATATATTTTCTATATATTTTCTATGTTTGGAATATTAATTAAGAATCTTATACAGATTAATGGAAATATTTCATAGCTTTCATGTCTTTAATTAGGTACTTTTATTTTTCTATATGGACATAGCATGTAACCTTGTGTTAGGGTTTCAACATTGAGTGGTAAATTTTTGGTAGCTTGTTTCGACGCAAGCATGCAATTAATAACTTAATCAAATTATGTTGAGAATTAAATCTATTATGTAAAATAATAAACTAGCCGAAGAACACGTACATAATGACAGTGAATAAAATGAAGAATTATAAAGGAAAAGAATTGAGCGTGAATAACTTTTTCATTAATCGGGGCTAAAAGCCAAATTACAGATCATAAACAGTTTATTACACATGGAGGATGATTCCAAAAGAAGAAACCTAAGGAAAAAACAAAACAAGTATCTGTGGCTCCAAAGTATAGCACATCCTCATATTTACCATCGTGTGAAATTATAATCTTTCTACTACCATCTCGATCGCTAGTTGTACCTCGCTCCATATCTTTTGCGGCATGAACAATTTTTTCTTGGTGGGTCTGTGTTTTTGAAACCGGATGAAGCATTAGTAGCCTCGTGACTTCCATGATCTCTTGAGAACTTTTGATCATCAGGGGCTAGAGGCCGATACCAAGTTGAATCCACATTGGCTTTCATGGAACTAAATTGACTGCCATCGGCTTTTCTCTTCTCAGGGTGTGTTAAAACATCCAGGGCTGATTTGATAAGCTTGAAAGCACCGTCGGTGGCAATAGAAGGGTTCTTGTCAGGGTGCAACATCAGCACCAATCTATGGTACTGCTCCTTGATAACGCTCATATCAACTTCTGGATCAGTAATGGCTAGAAGTTCGTACCATGTAGATTTTCTCGCTGCTAATTCATGCACTGTATAGGTGGTGAAGTAATCATTGACGTTGGGTAAATCTGGGTTGAAATCCTTTGCTTCTTTGAGAGTTTTAAGAGCCATGTCTATGTTTTGAAGCTTGAAGTACTCTTCTGCGGCATCTCTAGCCTTCTTGGCCGCTAACTTAATAAGATTTGTTGGCATTCTTTCTAATTTTAAGAAACGGAAAGAGACAAACTAGTTCTGACAGTGATACTCTAATTTTATAATGCACGAACGATTGCTTGGTCTTGACGCTATTTGTTTGTTTCCTTATTGAAAACATGTTTCTAATAAGGACTTTTGTTAGATACTCCTTCATCGATTAAGAGTCTTAGCACGTTTACTTTCCCAGTAATAATAGATTTCAAATCTAAATAGGATAAGATTCAATAATTCGACCGAATATGTTCTTAAAATCAGTACTTCAATTCAATTGAGTCATGAAAATATTTTATTGATAACTCTATTTTTATAGTATTATTTTATCTATTTAAA